>CM041733.1:679256-909256 GCA_023373845.1 Nibea coibor | reverse complement strand
ATACAGGCAGTTTACTCCGGTGGACTGACTCTCCCCTCCTGAAGAGAGACAAAAGAAGTACATCTGAATTGCCTTGACTGCATGCTGACTTGCGTCTTCTCCTCACATCTCTCTTCTACATCTCATTCTACTGTTTGTTGTTTGAGTGAAAGAGATGAACAATGATGAAATGACACTTTTTCACAGAGAAGAAAGAACTTTAATTAAATATAGTGAGAGTCAAAAAGTTATTTTACATTTCAAAGTTTAAAAAAATCAACTTAATCATCTTTACAGTAGTTTCCTCTGTACTCTTTCCCCTCCACACTGATACTACTGATAATGTGTGCATGAATGATGACCACCACTGTAAGCCTGAACGCAGACAAGCCATGGTAAATGTTATCACTGTTATTGGACAAGTGCTTCGGATCATACTCCTCTTCAACAAACCCTATATTAATGCCTTCCTGTACAGGTATTTATATATGTACTATAAAAAAATCCCTTAGCTTTAAATCATCACATTTTTCTTTCAGAGAAAAAATGATCACACACACACACAGACACGCTCACATGTAGACACAAACAAAAGAGTGGTCTCCAGACCCATGTTTGAGATAAAATAAATAGGTGGCTCTTTTTTTATAAAGGAAAAGTGAAAGAAAGGGCAAAAAGAGGCCTTCATTGAACTTACAACTCTGTCCCATCTTAACATCCATCACATGGAAGACAAACACAGATAATCAGAAAGAACTCTATACCTAGATAATGCAGCAACACCAATGATACAAACAATGTGACAAAATGAGAATCATCATCTGCCTGCTAAATACTGCTAAAAACATGGCTCGTTTTAGTCTGATTGAAATTAGCAGTGGACATATGGCTTTTAATAAACAGACACAATACAGAAACAAATCAAATGTCTTAATAACATTTTAATTCTTAAACATAAGAGACAAAGTAAATGAAGGACGTCTGAAGGATTTCATTTTTTTTTATTATGTCACTAATCGTTTAATCTTTAATCTTCTGGCTGAAGAGGTGGCCTTCACTCATTTAGTTTCAATGTAAAATTTGAATGAATCCCTTTTTATTCATTATTGCACTAACATTCAGGCTGCTGGAGGTCCAGACTTCCTCAGGCAGGAGTTCCAAATGTTTTGTTAGTGTCAGCTACTGATGGAGGTCAGAATCTGAATTCACTTTCAAAGATTTTATGGCAAATGTCATTGAGCTGAATGACAAAGAAACAGAGTTTGATGTATTTGTGGACTGCTTCAGGTCTGACAGTTAGCATAGCATGGCATTCTTACACAGTTTCTGACTGTGTGTGACAAGAAAAGACAAGTGGCATAAAAACTGTGGCATAAGACTGTTTAGGCATTAATGTCAAATAAGGGCTTTGGCAAAATTAACACAACACAAATTAATTAAGACTATTGAACCACACACACTGAGCTGTAAGTGAGGGAGCAGTGACTTTCACAACAATCAGCTACTTTCCTCATCCTTACACAGCGAGTATTTAAGACATGTCCCTGGCTAACTGTTCTGCGCTGCAAAAAAAGTCTTTTTAAAAAATTTTTACAAGACATGGGAATTCATACTTCACTACTGCTTAAGAAAACAAGTGCAAAATGGGATTCAAAAATAATAAAATAGTGTAATATTAAATACAGTTACACTGTAAAACTAAAGGGTAGATTTGAAAGTAAAGAGTACCTCAGCAGCAGATGTTTTCACTAAATAAGACTTCAGTAAAGATTGAATGATTTGACAATCTTTGCAGGGCAGATTTTAAGACACACCATTGGATCATTTCCTCACTCAAGTTGTCCATCACACCAGATAAGTGGGTGAGTAACAAAAAAGAACACATCTGATTGGCCAGCTAATCACAGTAAAAATATTAACAGCACAGCATACCAAAACAAAAAGGGGTTATATTTTAAGACAAACATTTGAGAAGCCAACTCTCACACAACAAAAACAAAGTCAAAATGGCAGCAGTCTTTAAGACATGTTTCCCCTCTCACAGAGGTCGCTGTAACTGACAGACCATGTGGTGACAGGGCTGATGGATATTGTGGATATTGTTATTGGTCAAACTCTCAACAGTGATACTGCTGTTGGCACCCAGTAATCACACACTGTGGGGCAGGAGCTGCACTAATTCATGGCCTTTTACAGTCAACTCATTGGATCTATCCTGAATGTACTGCATGGTGGAAATGGATTTCTTTTGGTTTGTTAAATGACCAAATTTTCTTCTTCTTTTGCAGGACAGACTGAATTTCTCATTGTAGAAAATGTAGCACACTGGAGCAGCAGTGGAGATGTATGTGAAGCGAGCTGAAAGTAAACATCATCAGCTAAAACTGCAGCATCATTCACAGGCTGGACGCATCGGAATCCTCCAGCAGATCCATTAAATGCAGAGGAGTGGCGGTGACGTGGATTTGGCAAAAGTGAAAGTGTGTGTGTCTGGTTTGGCTTGTCTGTGTCAGCTGGATTTGACCCGAAATGTGCAGCCTCTTCATCATCATCATCATCATCATCATCACCATCATCATCATCATCATCATCATCATCAGGTATTCTTCACATTATATTCCTTCATTAACTTCTTAAATAGAAAATCCCTCAGGAGATACAGTTAGAAGATGATCACACTTTAACTGTTGCATGAAAAGAAAAACTAATCAACAATCACTTGAGGGAAAAAGTGGATTCTCTCCAAAATAAATACACTTCCTGTGTCTGTGGAGAGTCATAATGTAGGCGTGGCCGTTCTCCTATAAAAGCATCAAGGTGTACAAAGTCTAAACAACATATTTCCTTGCAAATAGTCTTTTTTTCTTTGTTTTTCCTCTGTTTTCTTGCAGTTGTTTTTATGTTAGAAAGGGCCTGAGTTGGGTTTGTTCCTTCAGATCAGGACAGCTGCTTCCATTCCCGACCAGAGTCTGACTCGCACCGAAATCCTCTGCCAGGGTCGGCTCGAGTGTGCTTGATTCATCTCGCACAAACACACACACACGCACACACACACACACACACGGTCATGCACTCACACCTTTACATGGGTGGGACGATCATTCCCGGGATTGCTGTTGGGTGGAAAAAGAAACAGAGGGAGGAGAAGAGAGAAAAAACTTTTAGAACACAGCCAAATATTTTCATCGTCATAAAAAATTCCCTCGTAAATACATCAATATGTTTTCCCATCTGTGCAGCTGTGTGAGTGCAGCGACGCTTAAAACATCAATACACAAATAAATCAGTAAATCTGAGCAGGGACACTTCATCTAAGTTGGCTCTTTGTGATGCTGCTCACAAAAAAACACACACATAATCCTGTTCGGGAACAGTTGGCGCATTTTACTGTATGTTTGTGCGTGTGCATGACAGATTGCATCATGGCATGTGTATTTAAACCCAAGGGATGGGTGTCAACATGTGAGAGGCAGAGCCCAGCCCAAAGTGACACACACACTGGAGAAATGATTAAGTAAATGCTTTTATAATTCATGGTGAGTGAACTTCAACACAAATTCATTCATCTTCACCAGTGTACTCAACTCTACAAATTTTGTTCCTCTTCTTCTTCTTTGTCTCAAGTACACACACACACACACACACACACACACACACACACACACACACACACACACACACACACACACACACACACACACACACACAGCATAGGGCAGGTGTACTGCCAGTATAAACTGTCAAAAGAGTTGAACAGCTGTCATTGTTGATCGCTCCCTAGTAAGCTGCCAGTATGGGATCATCAAGTGTGTGTGTGTGCCAGAGCAAAGTGGGTATGTATAGCTGTAAGTGGGGTGTGTTTATTTCAGCTGTGCTTTGAGACGAAGCTTTGAGTTCCCACACCACCGCACAGGCTCTTTGTATACACACACACACACACACACACATGCACACACAGCTAAATAAAGCCAGAGATGTTGAGAAATAAATTGTGTGTGCCAAATCTTTTTTTCAAATCTGTCTTTTTTTGTAAATATCTAACTTCCTGTCTTTTACCCCCAGCCAATAGGGAGGCAGGGAGGAATTACCAGGCAATAGAAGGGCTGGATCTGTGCTGTGGGATGAGATGTGGATGGAAAAGTTAAGGAGGAAATGGATGAAGAGCTGATGATGAGACAGAAGGAAGATGAAGAGAGAAAAAAGGGTGTGACATGAGAAGTCAGGGTAAAAATCAGGAAAGTTAGTGAAAGCTCATTCAGGGCTAAAATATGTGAAACGGGAAAGGCCTAAAAATATTGCTTTGATTAGTCCAAAGTTACTAAAAGTTGCAATGAGTCAACAGAGTTGAAGGAAGAGATAGCCGAGGGACATACTTCAGGTGAAGGCCAGTCCTTGTAGAGAGCTGGCTGTTGAGTACTTGCTAGAGTCCACAAAGGTTTGATCTGGTAGAGAGAGGCAGAGAAAGAGAGGTGGGGGCAGAGACATGACAAGTGAAGGGTGAAAAGTCAGAGGAATAAAGAGAGGAAGGGTTAAAAGTCCAGGGAAAGGAAAGGAGAGAGAGAGAGAGAGAGAGAGAGAGAGAGAGAGAGAGAGAGAGAGAGAGAGAGAGAATGAAAAACAAAGTTAATCCAAAAAGTGAAGCAGTACAAAAAGCAGACTCAGGTCATATTGTTAGACAGTCTGATGGAGGAGGTTGGAGTGGATGGCCTTGACACTGAAAACGACATCCTCTTGTCTTCTACCACAGTTGGTTTTAGTTGCCAAAAATATTCAATTGTAACTGCATTCACACTGTTTGTATCAGCACATTGCATCACATTGTACAACTGTCAGACTGACTCAAAGACTTGAAACAGAGTTTGCACCTGCTACTTGACCAGGTACAGTGAAAGACAGACAGAAAAGATAAAGAGGTGAAACATAACGGTGACTCTGGTGACAGATTAGCTTCAAATCTGAGGGGGAAAGCTAACTGGCTGCTGTCATGGCAAATTACCTTGGAGCCCGTTGCCGTTGGCGCTGGTACAGGAGGGCGGAGGGGAGGAGGAGGGCCTGACCACTGGTGCGAAGGCGGACTTCTGCTTAACGGCGGCCGACACCATGTTGGCCGGAGAAAAGGAGAAGACGCCAGAAGAGGAGGAGCAGTTGGAGGGGAGAGAGGTGGAGGAGGCCATTGTGGGACTAGATGGGACAACTGGGGAGGTGGTGGGAGTTAATTTTTTTTAGGGGAGAGGAGAGAAATAAGGAGATGGATGAGGTAGGATGAAAAAGAAAAGGGTGGATTAGGGATGAAGGGTGAGGATTAAGGACAGAGACAGATTATGGTTAATTCATCGAACATGACTCTCCAACTTATTGTGATTAATTTATTCATTAATTTTTTGTTGAAATTTGAAATTAGACCTTTTGAGAATATGCTATATAGGCAAAGTCTGTAGACCCCATGTCCATCTTTGGACAGAGGGTCATCTGTCTGTTTGTCTTTTCATGGTTTGGACTCTCTTTTGGATTATACCTCCGTACTCCATACAAGCAACATCTAAGTTGTTTTCACCATTTGTTGTGAAGAACCTGTCCAGCACAAAGCTCTGACCTCAACTTTATCTGACACCACTGATGAGTCTAAACGGACTGTGAGCTGGATCAGGCTGATTCCAAAGAAATTCTTTGGAAGAAATTCAGGCAACAGGCAGCATATTGGAGCCTGTTGTTTGGGAATGATGTAGTAATGTTTAAAAATCAGCCCACACTTTTGGCCATGCAGTGTATTTTCTAAATGTTGCTTGAAATGACTTAAAGTGACAAATGAAGTCAAATGTGCACATCTTCATTTTCTCATCATTATTACCAGTGAAAAACACCAGCAAACAAACACAACCTCACATCTCTCTATCTTTCCATCTCTCTTGTGCTAAATAGAAAAAGGAGTACAATTAACCAACAGAGAGGAAAGAGGTGTAGCTGTCAGATGAAAGGCCGGAGGAGATGGAGGGAGGACAAAATGGAGCTGTGAGTACTGCTGATTGTTTTTGAAGACACAGAGACAGAAAGCCCCATGGGGAATCTCTTCATGGCAGATCTGAGACTATCGCTTTCTGTCCACAGACATGTGGAGGTACAGTATGTCTGCATGCATGTATGCAGTGCTGAGCACCTGTAATTAAACCGGTACGTAAACTGCATTTTGAAGCAGCTTGGTGGCAGTTCACTTAATTTGAAACGCTTATGTGTTTTATGACAGTGGAGGTAGATGTTTTTTTCAACAAAGCAGCTAAAACATTGGTAAAACAACAGTCTATAACTTCAGTACACTGGTTAACGTTCCTCCAAAGCAAAGTAGTTGAGAGCTTGTACGTTTTTTCTCCCTAGGTGTAGAATGTGATGGAGGGATTGTGTGTGTCTATACTTGTGGACTGAATGTACACTCACTAGCATAAGGCGAGTTGGCTGCAGAGCCGTTGAGGAAAGTAGGTGATCCTCCAAGGTTGGTCATGCTGGTGTTGTTAGCATAGCCGTTCATGGTGCTGGTAACTGAGGTGTAACTGGTCTGCTGAGGCGTGGAGCTGGGCACGTAACCATGAGGTGACACACTGCTGCTGCTGCGCACAAAACCTGCAGGAGGTGTGGAGAGAAAGAGGAGCAGTCAGAGTGATGTGAGGTCATTTGTGATATATGTCATGACAGTTCTGCATGAGTTAAGGTTGGATATTTATAATGTCTGGCTACTTTTCCAGTCCGCTGAGGTAAACTTGAGGACACACTCTTACCCTGATTGGCCTGTGTGGGTTCGGAGACATTGACGGACAGCTGCCCAGTGAAGGAGTTGACCCCCATCATGCTGCTGTGGGTGGTGCCAGAGAGCTGAGTGTGTCCTCGTGGAACACTGTAGAGAGCTTCTGCTATGTCGGCAGCGCGCTTCAGGATGATCTCCTGCAGGAAGAGTAACAGCCATCAACATGACAGATAAAGCAACACTTGCATGTGAATGCGTTGAATGCGTTCCTCACCTGGTTGTTATGGGGCAAACCATAGAGGGCTTCTACCAGGTCAGCTGCTCTCTTCAAAATGACCTCCTGAGAGAAAATGAGAGAACATTTTTCTTGGTGATCAAAGGTCTAAATTAAAATTCACTAATAATAAGTTTAAACAAGAGTTTTGATGCATGTGAAGACAGAAAAAAAAAACACATATAAAAGTTATTCATAAAAGGGACATATAATCCCTCCTTCTCCTCCTTCCTCCCCCCGATGCACCATCAACCAACATCCATTTCTCCATCTATTCATGATAAACAAATTGCTCTTCACTGCTTTTAAAGGCAGATTACCTGCTGTCAAGTCAAGTGCTTTTATGCATCTTTTCTTTCTGCGTGTCTAAATGACATCTTGAAGTGACAGGTATTTAAATATGCTCTAAAGTCAATCTAAAGTACTCTGTGGGCCCTTCTGCTGTGCATTGCCATTCAAATCAGACTACAATGATCCCAGCATCAGCAGAGGAGTGACAGAGGGCAACATCTATGATTTTTATCCTCATATCGATTATTATGATTAAAACTGTAAATTTCTCTCTTTTTTTATTCAGATCTGAATCTCTTATGCTGGAAGGTGTAATTAATTATGTGATGTTTCAATGTCCTCTTCTGCTTCCATTTGCAACTTTTTCTCCACCACCCCTGCTTTGCCTCCACATTAAGAATTATATTATTCTTATTTTCCTCACCTACTAAACCCTCTACAGTTCTCTCTTTTCCTCAGTCTCTTTATTGTTTCTTCTCTCTTCCTCACCCGCCCGCCCTCTCAGTGTCTCCCTCTTTCCCTCTCACCCACCCCGGGGTCTAAGGTGTCTTGTTTAACAGTTAATGTGTTGTCGTTTCCACAGCGTGAGGCCGCCCGGCGACAGAGAGAAAATTACTCTGTGCTTCACAGTATTAACCTGCACTGTGTGACACACTCACACACACACACACACACACACACACACACACACACACACACACATACACATACACACACACACACACACATTTATGGTTGGCTTGCATGTGTGCTCTACTGTGAGTTTGTGTCTGGTGGAACATATTGCCTCTCTATTATTGTGTGTGTATGTGTGTGTGTGTGAGGATATGAGAGGTCACCAAGCCAGTCAGCAGTTTTAGTGCGCCTGTCCATGGTGCTAAATTCAATCTTTTACACATTATTATGGCCAGGCTGTCTGTCTGTTAACCTCTCATTATTAGACTGGTGAGCACACACACACACTCACAGAAACCTGATCCTGAATGTTCGAGCGGTTCCAGTAAAGGAGTAGCTGATAAACGGGAAGGAAAGATGATCCTCTGGTAACATCATCATTATCAGGTCTGCAGGCTTCTGCTACTACATCACTCAAAGCCTCTGACTGCCAAGATCGATGCACTTTGAATACTCTGTCTGTTTACATCTTTTCATATTTAGACACACAGCCACTCACATAATCTAATTAATCTCTCCCAGGTTGCGTCTGTAAATAAGAAGGCATTGTTTGTTGGATTACCTTGTGCTCAATACAAATGAATAATGCTTCCAGCTGCGTTGTGTTGATATGAGTGAGAATAAAAGTGTTGTTGTAGCAAAAGTTTTATACATTTTCTTTACATTCTTTACATTTTCGGCTTTGTTGATGATATGCATGTCAAAATCAAATGGGTACTTGTAAATGATGTTTAAACTGTGCTTTAAGACTAGATTTGAAGGATCCACATTAAACTACAATATCTGTGTGTACAATAAACACACAGATCCACATTAAAATATAATCTTTGAAAAGCTTTATTGACACTGACTTGACATTAAGGTCCACTTACTAGTTTTTGTCTTGGGCAACCCAATATCACATCAGTGAATGAAGCTTGCTCAGTAAGTGAGTGGACTTTGAGTTAAGATTATATTTAGTCCAGCTCTAACTTAAACAGGGTTTGACCCTCTACTTCATGATTCAGTCTATCAACTGCTTCCTGGCTTTGCAGTAGATAATGATGATTTATGACAGCAGAATGACAGAAACCAGCTCAGAAATGTTTCTTTGATCCCTCTAATCGGTGTGATAAAGCTGGATCTGCCATCGTCCTACATTGTCTCTATCTGTTGTCAAATAGTTTTGAAACAAACACTGTCTGTCATTTCTTTCTCATGTCTCATCGGTCTTTAAAAATAAGTCTCCCTTAAATGAGTTTATTTGAATCATCATCAAGTCTTTTCTAACCTTTAATACATCTTGTTCTTTTGTTGTATTGAAGGTAAGCAGATAAGATAAGCAGACAGATAGGAGGACTGATGGACAGACACAGAAACAGAGGATGAGTGAAGGAAAAGACAGATCAGACAGAGAAAGAATAACAGGAGGTGTCAACGTGCTTTTACTGTCTGAGTTATGACCAGCCCTAATGTGATAACCATATATTAAACACATAGTGTGCACACACACACACACGTTTTATGCATTAGGACGAGGAAATGCTGAGCTGAGTATCTGTGGGGTCAGATGTGTGTGTGTGACGTGCGTGTGCCAGGCCAGCACAGACATGACACACACATGACTTATTCCTCCCTAATGCTGATACATTAGCCGTTTGATCCGCTTCTAATGTCCCATTAGGGATGCCGTACATGCAGGGTCACACCTTGCACAGAGATGATGTCATACTTTGGGTTCAGAAGGATGTGGGGTACAATCACACACACAGACACACATATTGACATGCATACACACACACAAATGCTCTGGGGAATATCTTCCCCTGCTAATATGTTATGAGATATTGTCAGGACATGTCGTTTCAGATTTCATCTTTCCTCACTGGTATGTATGTATGTGTGTGTGCGTGTGCGTGTGTGTGTGTGTGTGTGTGGAGGGGGGGGGGGGGGGGGGGGGGGGGGGGCCTGCATCAGTGCATGTTCATGCATCACCAGGATTACTCATATTGGTGATGCTGATGACATGACCTCAGTAACTGATGTATGACATCATCAAAGTGAGTCGCATAGTGACACAGTGAGTCACCAGAGGAAGTCAACAGTCTAATGGAGGTGACACACACACTTGCCAGCCTTTCCAACCTGAGAAACACACACATTTCTACTTCACTGAATGATTCATTGAGTAGTTTTGGATGTTGTCCATTAGCACAGACACAAATAATAACATACAGTATAACTCAATGAATCTGACTGTTACACTAACACAGAGACATTCCATTGTTTGTGTGGAAACACTCCAAGAATGACCAGTCAACTTTCCCTTTGAATGTAACACATCCAGTGCTGATTTACAATCACAGAATCAGTTGGAGATGCTTATTTTTTCCAGTCCGAACTGCAGAAGAATGAGCGGCAATCAGCCCTGAAACTATGGGAGACAGTTCCACACAGATCTGATGCGTCAGTCACATGCATGCTTTGATGCATTTTGTTTTTAATAGTAGCCTGATTTTAGAATGACATCATCAAAATTACGTTTTTTCACAACCTTCTTTGAAAATGCTCATAAAAACAGGTGGATGATGAACACTTAGAAAAGTACACTGACTCTGAATCTGTGCCCAGGGCTGGTGCAGGTAAAATCACTGAGATCTGTGCAAAGACATCACTTTTATTCATTAAGCTTTAGAAAATAGTCCAAAAGCTGGGAGGTCGGTCATTGTCTTTTAAAGCTGTTGTTTTCTTCCACCATTTTTCCTGCTGCAGTGAAAATGTGACTATAAGCCAAGAGACCGCTGATTGATTGTTTTGTGGATCCAAAGAGGCATTTCTGCTTCTCACTCTCTTAGTGACTGGCCGATTGCCCACACAAGGTGATTAGCAGCAAATAAGAGTATAAAAACTGTTTTATAGCAGAATCTGGTTCTTGATTGTTAAACATTTTTAGTTTGTTCAAACTACTAAATTCAAGATTCATGGGTCATGAGTCTTAACTTCTCAACAAAGATTTAGTAGGTTCAAAATAAGTGAGTATTTTTTGCAGATTTTTTATTACATGTGGTGGGACTGAGAAGTCCCTGATTTCCCATAACAAGTCCAACACTGTGCCATCGAACTTGTCTGTGTCTAGTCAATGTGTTTTCAGGCTTCACTGTGAAAATGTGTGTCACTGTGTACAGTAACTGTATGTGCACATATGGATGGATACTGAGGGGATCACGGTGACACAAACTGGCAGCTGAGCACTGGTGTGTGTGCGCGTGTGTGTGTGTGTGTGTGTGTGTGTGTGTGTGGGGGGGGGGGGGGGGGGGGGGGGGGGGTGCTAGCAAAATCCCCTCAATGTTCACTGAACAATTATAGAATCGGCTGTCCACTGGTAATCCTCTCATACACTCCACTGCTCCGTCTGTCTGTCTGACTGTCTGTCTGTCTGTCTGCATTCTTCATAGCTCCTGTAACTCTTACTGTATAACTTCATTAAAAGGGCTAATCAATACTTGTAATGAGCAGGTCTGTGTGTGTGATGCCAGCCATCACACACACAAACATATTCAGAGAAGGCAAAATTATTTTCACATTGCTACCGCATGGATCCAGATAAACACAAATAAGACAAATACATGAACACACACACACACACACACACACACACACACACACACACACAGTGACTGCTGGTGGGCAGTAGTAATAAAGTCTCAGGGCTCAATCGACCACATGGCTACACCATGATGAATTACCCAGGAATGCGCGCGCGCGCGCACACACACACACACACACACACACACACAAAGAAACAGAAACAAACGTGTTCAGTAAGAGGAACCTTGTTCTAAACAGGGAGCACCGACAGTTTTCATTGGTTTCCTGTTGCAATTTGAAATGTAATCTTAGCTTCTCAAAGTTCACCTCTTTCACTCTCTTTTGAACGTTTCAGTTCTCAAGCTCCCTGAGAATGAGGCCTTGATCTTGCATGAAAGAAAAGCTCTGGAAGTTACCCAGTGTTTGGCACCGATTCATCTCTCTCTATCGTCCACTGGTTGGATTTGATACCTGATCAATGCATCCAGCTACTGTGGTTGCATTTCCAGCAGCTTGCTGGTTCTCATTGTAGTTTTGCCTGGAAATATCCTGTGTGACATCATGGTACTTATATTTAGCTTGACCACTTATTCATGTGAAGAAGAAAAATACATTACAAAGTACAGGCCTAGAAAAGTACAGTGCCAGTATTGTTTTTAAACAGTACTAAAATGCTTTATGATGGACTGGGGTCTGAAGTAATATGAATATTTGGTTCTTAAGGTATTTATGGACCTATTTAGTACATGTAATATGCTCATTTGCTTTATTTCTCCTGACAAGCATAACCACAACAGAAGATGTGCTGGCTAAATCTCAGATAAAACAAGACTTTCATTTTTCCTCCTCAGTTTTCCATGATTAAAATGTTAACTCTTCTCTGCAGATAAATGACATACTGGGTATTTTAGTTTAAAGAACACATTTGCACTGTATGTCATTGAGCTCAAAAACAGTTATTAACATTAATGATAATAATATTAACAACTTACTACTTAAGTAGCAACCACTTCCTTTCCACTCCACCAGCATGCTTCATGGGAACTGACAGCTCAAAATGCTGCTCGGACTGATAAGATTAGTTGGACCAAATTATCAGCTGTATAAATAAATCTAACTACAAGAGTGTTCCAGCTTTAGAAGGAAAAGGTGGAAGCATTACAGTCTGTGCTAACAAGGCATGTGTGATGCTCCATAAATCTCTCACAAATCAATGTTTGTGTGCATGCTTATGCCTGAAAAAGTGTGTCAATCATCATTTCTTCTTTCTTTTTTATTATTATTTTTAATTAATTTAATTAATCATTAAAAAGGCTGACTATATCATGCAATGGCACTGAACGTTGGCCATGCTCATAAACCTGGAGGTGCAGAGCAGATATGGAACAAGAATACTGTAGCCACTGTTCTGACAGTGTAATGGCTGTAGTCTCCAAAAGTAGACTGGGAGCCAGAGCTTTCAGCTATCAAGCTCCTCTTCTGTGGAACAAACTACCTTTCTGGGTTCAGGAGGCAGACATGGTCACCACCTTCAAGAGTAGACTTAAGACTGTCCTTTTTGATAGAGCTCATACTGTACAGTTGTTACTGTAGGCCTGGCTCAGGTCAGTCCATCCCTAAGTTATGCTGCTATAAGCCTGCAGTACCAGGGGACTTACAATGATAAAAATAGTGGAATGCTCCCTCCAGTTTGTTACCCCAAGCTTTGCCCAAGTTCAAATATCTCTGTGTCTTGTTCACGAGTGATGGGAAAATGGAATGTGAGATGGACCAGCAGACTGGTGTGACATCTGCAGGATTGTGGACATTGTATTGGACCATTATGGGGAAGAGGGAGCTGAGCCAGAAGTCAAAGCTCCCGATTTTCCCCTCATCTATGTTCCAACCCTCACCTATGGTCAAGAGCTGTGGATGATAAAAGGAAGAATGAAACTGAGGATACAAGTAGCCAAAATGAGCTTCCTCTGCCCAGTGGCTGGGCTCAGCCTTAGAGTTAGGATAAGGGGCTCCGACATCCAGAGGGAGCCCGGAATAGAGCTGCTGCTCCTTCATGTCAAAAGGAGCCAGGTGAGGTAGTTTAGACATCTGATTAACATGCTCCCTGGGTATGTTCCTTTGGAGGTGTTCCGGGCATGTCCAACTGGGGCCAGAACCCGCTGGAGGGACTATATAACCCATGTAGCCTGGGGAAGCCTCAGGATGCTCCAGGAGGAGCTGGAATGTGTTGCTGAGGAGAAGGATGTCTGTAGCATCCCGCTAAACCTGCTGCCACCATGATCTGACCCCAGATAGGAGGAAGACGATGAATCGATGGACAGAGGACCTGAATACTTCATCTTCCTCATTATGCCAAAGCAACAATCAACCTGCTTTTGAAACTATATAGGTTTTGGTCCTCATCAGTCACATAACCCTGTTACCCAACTTGACTCAATATCTGCAGACAACAATAAGCTCAGTAGTGCCTGAAGCTGAAAAACACTATGATGTACTGTTTACTTAGTAGTAAAAGCTATAAACAGGTTGACCTCACAAACATTCCAGGTGTGAAGTTTTTTGTGTGTGTGTGCTGCATTAAACATGTTCTCGCAGTGACTACGCACATTGCATGCGATTGCTAACACATGTGCAGGAGCCAGGGTGTCGGCACGGCTGTGATGACATCACGTCATCACCACATCATCACATCATGACCGGCGCCCATTCTTTGACAATGTCACAGCAAAGACAGCCAGTCCTGGATCAGCACCAGCAGAGATGGGAAGCCAATCAACAGCAGCTGTTTAAAAGGCCATGACCCCCCCACCAACCCGTATAGAAGTTGAATCCGGTCACACGGTAAGCTCACACATACACTACACACTCTCACACACTCACACATATGCACTTTGAAATGTCGCCGTGCATCACGCTGACAGGGATTGGTATCAAAGCTGAGCTCATCGTTTGGTGTTAATTGTTTACATCTGCTGATCCTTTAAACACTCAGCTTGATCTCCAGCTGATAAACACATAATCAGATATGACTGTCTGATCTGGAGAAGATTCAAACACTCACCCTGTAAACGGGGTTAAGCAGCTCACACACACACAGAGTTCATAAAGAGGTAAAACACAACCCACAGGAGATTTGAAAACATATTCAGCTTCAGAATATAAAAATAACACACAAACAAACCAAAGTAAGGAAACGTACGAAAGATGATTTTGTTCTTCGAGCACTTCTGTGTGCTTGTTCTTTGATAGACAGCAACTTGGAGTAACTTAACCCAGAAGGTTTGATCTCTGTAAAAGGTATGTTATCTGTCATGTTGCTCTTTCTGGGTTCACTGTCCAGTAAAAAGCATCAGGTAAAAGTACAAGAGCAGATTGTTTCTGTACCTTTGGCAGCCTCTCAGGATCCCCAGGGTGTCGAGGGATGACCTTCTGAAGCCTCTGGAAACCATAGTCAATGGTGGGCTCATTCAGTGCTGCAGAAGACAGAAACAGGAAGAATTCATAAAACACAGAATATAAAGGCTGTTTTAATGTTTACTCTCCAGCTACAGAAGACTTTCTTACATTATCCAGACAGAAGTTGCTTAAATGTCTCATAAAAAGGCAATTTAACTGTCTGGAAAACTTGAGTGGTGATCTCATGCTGCATTTCTGGGTGTAACTAAAAAATCATTGCAAATATTTAAACAAACTCGCCTTTCTGTCATAAATCCATAACTCTGTAACTCCATAACTGTTAGGGCATTGGTTTATTTCATCAAACCTATGAATAAGTAGAGTAGATCAAAGCTTATAACAATCTAACAAAATTGTAAAAAAAACAACACTACCCAAAAGTCCCTATCTAGAGTCAGTGATCAGTTTGTCTGTTCTGTGATACTGCAGAAACACAGCAGACTCTGTGGAGGGAGGCTGTGGGGTCTGTAGATATAAAAGGTTCATTCTAAGTAATAGTCAAAAATATTATATTCCATTTCAGCCAGATCCTGTAAATAGAGCCCTCTTAATCTGACACACTGGACCTTTAAAGCTGCAATAACCATTTTTCTGACCACTCAGGGGCAGCAAAAACAAGCTGACACACAGTATTATCACCTGACACAGCACTGACTACAGTATTATCACCTTTTAAATGTATATGGTTGTATTTCTGTCTGCCTCACTTTAGCTCTGTTTTGGTCTCTACCAACAGCCAAACCAGCATTAAGCTTTGTAGATGCTAAAAACTTCATTTTGTTCTGCTAAAGCTGTATCTTTCTGCCATTCCATGCTGGACAGATAGTGTATTTAGAGCTTTCTTCATGAATAGTTGGTTTCAGTTGGGGTCAACTGTAAAGTTGAGGCCTGTAAAACCAAAACAATGAACTAAAGACGCAGAGAAGAAGCAGAGACGATCAACAGGCTTGACTGATAATTCACTCATAGTGTGTTACTATGAGAGACTCCTAGTCCTGTGATCCATTGTTCATTTAGAAATATTGATTAAAGACATTTTCCACAACCCAACTTGATTCCTGTCAAAAAATGATGTTACTGGCTTATTCTTCTCATGTTAACTTCAGTGAAGGAGAAACGTGTGATAAGGTTTTCCATTCATTTCTCTGTTCCCACCTTCTGCCATTTCTAGAAACTTTTTTGTTTTTGAATCCTCAACAATTTGTAGTGTAAAGCAGCCCTGCTGATTTTCAGCAAATCCCACTGGTGTCATACTGTATATTATAAAACATAGTGAAAGTAGAGCTGACCAATGAACCTTGACAAGAAAAAAGAGTGCTGACTCTCATTCCTTCATTCTTGAGAACAATCATGCATGTTGTGACTATCAACCAAAGGTACTGAGAGTTTCCTCCACCTACCTTTCTCCCTCAACTTCAGCCAACTATCTTGTATTAAAGGTTTAGTATCTTTCTTTTAAAAGACTGTGGCAGCATATTATAGGAATGTTTATTAAACATTCCGCCTTTAATACTGCTGTTCAACCTGAGCTGGTGCACATGATAAGCAGACAGAGAATCACAACATCTGTGCTAATCAGTGGGGGGGTTATTTGAGTGGTGAGGAGAAAGGATGACATCCCATTTTTGACATTTTGTTCCCAAGCACCATGCTGGTATCAAGTAGGTTTTTTTTGTAAAACTGGGTTGGAAAATAATGAACCTGCTCAGCATGAGCTCCAAGAGCCGACAGAAGCCTGAAGGTTAGAGAGGTGGGCTCGTGACTGAAAGGCCAGCGGTTCAAAATCTGTCTGGGAAACTGGAGCTGATGAAAGCACATAGCTCAACTACTACTGTGGGGATTTTACTGGATGTTCTCCAGAGAAGCTCCTCGGTGGACAACAGGGGAGGACTGGATGTTCTGGGAGGCTGCTGGTCTGAAAATTTGAGTCATCATTTCTTCACATTAGTCCAGCATTGTTCTTTTATGACCCTTAAAACAGTCTACAACCCCAACACTGCTGTTCTACTGTTACAGACCTGTGATGCTGTGATGGAGTTCAAACCTCCTGATGCATTGGTTTTAAACTTCAGGGACCTGTGCAACATGGATAAACCTGGCAGAGAACTAATGGTGCCAAAAGCTGTATTATAATAACATTAACCGGTATCATCTAAAAGATTTTAGTGTGCACTTTAATGTTGCAATTATGTTCTTCTACAGTCTTTATCCACTCAATATGTCAATCAAGTCACACTCTGAACGCTGTTTCTGCATGTGTGTGTATTTATCTGTGCTCAATATGTCTTCACCTCATTTCTAAACCTCTAATGTTTGAGTTACTCTGTGTGTGTGTGTGTGTGTGTGTGTGTGTGTGTGTGTGTGTGTGTGCGAGTGATGTCCAAGTGTGCAGCTGGAGTGATGTTTGGTACTTTCCACATCCAGTACTGATAAATTACTTGCAGCTGAATATTTTACCGTATATGTTGTTTGTTAGTTTTTTTTTTTGTGTGTGTGTGTGCGTGTGTTTTATATGTATGTCTTTTTTATTATCAAATCACACCCAGGTTTCTGGTTTCTGTTAAGTCTTAAACCACTCAATTTGTTAGCAACATAACTTCATAAATTGTAAGCTGTAAAAACACCAGATGTTTAACCGTCATGAACAATACTTCCCCCATTTCTGAGGAATTGTTTTCAGTCCTGGACAAATTATGATTTATATATAATAATTATATCAATATTATTGGTGGAGTGGGTTGGTTGAGGAGAAGAGAAGAGAAAGCGAAGCAGGTTATAGATGGAGGGAGGAAAAGAAGCAAAAGGAATAAAATTTAGGTGATAAGAGAGAAGAGGTGAGGTGAGAGGAAGGAGGAGAGGAGGAGAGAGCATGTGTTAAACCATCCTAAAAACCCAGTTCTGGTTGAGAAAAACAAAAGTACAAAAACAGCTGCCTAACAGTCAGTGGGATATCAACTGTCAGAATTAACTGCCAGTGTGAGATCTACACTGTCTGTACATCTCTGGAGACATTACACAATGCCAGCTCTAATATAACACATGCACACACACACACACACACACACACGCACACACACACACACACACACACACACACACACACACACACACACACACACACAGACACACTCATAATACACATAACAGGATGACTTAGGGTGGTTTCAATGCCTTGGGCCTAAAGTGTCTCCAACAGACTCTTTATTTATAGAACAATATGTTCCTTTAATCATTGGATGGTGTGTGAATGTTTGTGTGTGTTTATGGGTTTGTGTAAGCCTGTGTGGATGCATGTGTTATTGTACTGTGCTGTGTGTGTGTGTACTTTGAAGCAAAAAGGTCAGGTTTCTTCAACGATTTCTTTGGTGGTTTCTTTCTGCACAGAAACAGAAATAGTATCAGTGCAGCAAAAAACGTCTAATTGATTACACATCAGCTGTAAAAGCCATCGGTAACACCAGCCACAGTGCATTGCCATAGTATATATGGTGAATGCACTAATCACACTGACACCTACAAACACCAAACGCACTTATCTCCAACCTTGCAGATGCTGCTGCTGTGAGATGTGCATAAAACTAAAGACAAAGTCTCAGGTATGGTGAGGAGATGAGGAGGACTTGTTTTAAAGAGTTCTTAAAAGATGGATGGATAACGTTCAATAAGGAAACCAAGAGGAAACATCCCATTCAGCACGGAAAATCCACATTTCATCTTCTTTGCAAATCTTTCATTTGAAGCCAATAACTGTCTGACAGTTATTGTCCTATAAGTGCAAAATTCTCTATTTGTGTTTCCCTCAGACCTGCTAACCTGTCCTGTGTCAGCTGTCCATGGTGCTGAAGACAATGATGAATACACTAAACAAAGACAAATTATGTGTACAATTAGTCACTTAAGAGAGAGCATCAGTGGTCAAGATAAAAGCTTCTGACCAAAAATGATTCATATGAGCAGATCCATGGTTAAGTTAAGCCAAATAAAACTACTTGTGTCAGGTTAAGGGATGGTCATGGTTACAGTTTGCTGCTCATCAGCGGATGATTTGGTGAGGCGGAGGCTTGAACCTGTTTAATCTCGACTCATTCCGCCAACCTGCTGCTCCCCATGAAAGCATCTCTGCGTGAATCCCTCCTGCTCTCCATTGCCTCCCCCCTCCTCCCTCCCCCTCTCTTCTGCTCTGTCTCCTTCCCCCTCTTTCTTAACTACACCTTCTGCCACTTTCATCCATCCATTCCTGCATCTCTCCTCCTCCTGCCTTGTTCTTCCTCTCAGAGTCCAGAGCTGCCCACAGATCAATACTCATAGAAGTTTCATGAGGACAGACCCTCCACTCCTGTTTCGCAATAAAATGTGAACAGAGGAGGGAGACAGAAGAAAAGAAGAGGGGAGGGTGAAGAGGGAAAGATATCATTCATGGTGCATCTCTTGGAATTCTTACTTGTATTTATTATAAAACGTTGAGCAGGGCAAAGGAGGGAGAAAAAAGCTGGGTAAGGGATCAGGAAGGGAGAGAAAAAGGGTGAAGCTGCTTAGGTGAAAGGAGTAGAAGAAGAGGGAAAAGAGGAGGAGGAGAGAGGAGGTGTGGTGAGATCGATTCTCTGGCCAGCCAGCAGTTCAATACCACTGAATTATTGCTTCATTCTTCCCCTTATGAGATGAGATCTCTTTCTCTCTCCAGCTCTCCTCCTCTCTGTGACTTTCTGTCTGTTTGTATATGTGTGTATGAACATGTGTGTATCTGCATGTGTGTATCACTATATGTGTGATCCACTTATGACTGGATCAATACTTTACAATCTGGTTTAAAAGTCCCCCTTTCTGTCTCTCTGCGTCTCTCTTCTTTTCTCTTTTGTCTCTCCCTTCCTCTGTGTTTCAATCTCTTTCATCCTCTCTTTCCGTGTCTGAAGAGTGAACATTAAATTGCTTGTGAAAGAGAGAAAAGTTTAAAATTGTGACACTTTTTCAGCTTCAGCCAAAAGTTTTGCTCCACAGTTGAGCTATGGATTTTCTTCTGCAGCTGTAATGATAATAAACCAGCTCTATACGTGTGTGTGTGTGTGTGTGTATGCACATTCTGTGTGAATGTGCTCATGTTTCTAACGTGTGTGTCAGAGCATTTATTGATTGGTACTTTGTCCCATTGTGTTTATAGGAGTGTGTGATGTTGAGAATGTTAATTTCTCCCACCAGGCTGATGAAGCAGCCATACGGCACTTTGTGTATATGTGTGTGTGTATGTGTGTGGTACACCATCTGTTTACCAGACTACTCACCATCTTCCCCTCATATCTCTCTGATTTACAATTACCTTGTGTAAGACACGACCCTACGCAAGTGTTGCTTTGTGTGTGTTTACATTGTGTGACGTTGCAAACTCGGGTGTGTGTGCCTGTTCATGAGTGTGTTTAATTGCTTGGTCCTTACACCCAGAGGCAACCACAGCTAAAGACCAAAAAAACCACAACAGCCAATCAGCTTTCACCGGCGTGACCTTTCACCAGAGACTTCCAGAAAGAAGTCAACCTTGAGGCGGGGTCGTGCAACCACAGTAACGGATCGGGTTTCCTGGGTCACATGTTGAAGCCATCAGCCAATCATGAGGTCACAGGAGGTCATCTCCACCCAATAGGAGAAGCAGTAAGATGCCAGACGGACCAATTACCAGCCAGCTAGCCTCAGGGTCGGACCAAAGATGTTTTGACTGAGGAGGCACACAGGCTGTACAAAGAAACTACCGAGCAGCAACATTTAGACGACAATTATCACAGAAATCACTTGTCTTCTTCAAACTTCAAGACATTTAAACAACATTCTGGCTCTGTTTTATCTCACTCACAATTGTTGCTCTCTTTTGTGCTAACTGTTCTTTCTGTGAAGGCCATGTCCCTCCATTTCTTCATGAAGGAGTTCCTAAAGGTGGAGCTGTTTTCTTTGTCTGCTTGACATTCCCTGCTCTTTTCTTCTTTACTGTTGTTGTTGCATTTTTGAATGTTATTATATACTTGTAACTTGTTACTGTGTGCAGTTGTTGCAGCAGTGCATGAATGAAACCTACCTTTACTGAGAACAAATGACTGCAGCCGAAGCTTCAAACACTTTCTTTAAGCATTTCTTTTTTCTTTTTTTGAGCAGGAAACTCAAACTTCAAACTTTCATGAAATCGACAGCAACAATAACTGATAATGTATTCATTGTTGTTTTTTCATCTCCATTGATCAGCTTTAAATCCTCATCTCTATCTGCTTAATAGGGTCATTAAACATCTCGTACCATAAAGAATTTACACAGCAGCTGTTTTTCTTCTCTGTCTCTCGGTGTGAATAACTATGATGTCATCATTATGGTGTGATGGAGCCATGTTGAGCGGATCAATACCAGACATCACATCACCTCCATCTATTTCTACATGCACTGTATATGTGTGAACCAAATGAGCAAACACGCACGGACACACACACACGCTTTCTTCTCCTCTTTCCTTTTCCATCTCTGCTGAATTTAGCAGGAAAATGCTCACGCTCAACAATCTGCTCAGAAACCACACACTCTTTTTCCAACGCTGTGTGTGTTTGTGTGAGTGCTTAACTTGTGTGTGTGTGTGTGTGTGTGTGTGTGTGTGTGTGTGTGTGTGTGCGCGTTTGTAAACTGGGTGTTCTGGATGATTTCACTAATAGTTTCAGTATGGAGGGCTATAAAGAGCAGACTGTTTAATTGTAGCTTGTTTTAACGAGCCTCTGATTATGGCAACATTGTAACGAGTGTGGGTCGTTAATGTTGACTAATCTACAGTCATTAGTTCAACACTGTCTGGCCTGAGAGTGAACTGCAACTCATGTATGCTATTCATACACATGCAGACAAAGTGACACACACACACACACTCAGACGAAGACTACACACATTTATAAAAAACTAAAATGCAGCAGAGCATGTGTGTTAGCAGCAGAGCATGTCTGTTTGCACATGCATGTGGTGTGTACAGGTACAGGTGACATACCTGTGTATATGAACCTTCCTGGTGTGCCTTTGCAGAACTGTTTGGACTTGTAAGACAGAGTGACCTCGACAACCCCGGGGATGTGTCTGGGAGGCGTCTGTACCCGGATGGCATGCGGCGTGATCAACTGGAGAAGAAAGGACAAGGAGGGGACCGTAAGCACAAAAAAACACATCACCTTATCACCACAACACGCTGCATAAGGACAATGTAACTGGTGTTTGGTCACTTACAAAATCACTGAACTCACTAGGATTACTTTAAGAGTTTCTTTGCCAACAGAAGTCTTGATTTGGTTTAATTTAATTTTCAATTGAATTCAATTAAATTTTTAAACAAAAGTTCCATATAGAACAGGTCTAGACTGTACTCTTTATAAAATGATTTACAGAGACACAATAATCCAAAATTTGAATGAAGATATGACTAAAGGTCGTAATAATGATAATGACAATAATAGTATTTGTAGTGGACATGTAGCTATGATCCATGAGTACCTGCCAGATTATGTTGTTTAAACTCAACATTAAAACACATCCAAAGAAGTGGCTTTAAATCTGACCCTGGATCAGTTCTGACACTGCTGTGTGTTATTCTTTGGGCATGTATTGCAAGAGCTTTCTTGCTCGAGCTCCACTCTAAGTTTATTTTATTTTGTGGTTTTGACATGTATTGCATTTGCACTTGTTAATGTGGTGAAAGGCATCTTTACTGAGCTCTGTTTACATTTGGATTTGATGGATTTTTGAATCAATCTGATTACAGGTCCTGAATGAAGGAAATACTCCTATAGACGGACACTCTCAAGATACTCTTAAGTCCTGTATTGATTACATTTGAAATCCTATATACAGTATGGATATGTATGTAATTGTAAATATGCATATAATGCAATGATGTATGGGGGGACTTTTGACCAATGTGGAATACACCGAGCTTTACGTGACACATTTTCATGGATGGTTTTTAATATCTGGCACGTTTTTTTGTAAAACATTTGCAGGTAGGAGGGACAGCTGCAGACAAACAGGATTTGGCAAACACGCAGTCACACGTTTTTCAAACTGTGTTTTCTCGCTTTGGAATCAATAATCAGGTTGAGTGCAAATGAAACATTTGGTTGGCCAAAATCCATTAGAGGCAGTCAGAGGAACGCCTGAGAGCTGAGTCAGTTTGAACTGAACTGAACTGAGACTCTGTACACATGTTAGTGTGTGTAAGTGTGGCTCTCAACACTGTAAACAAACCCCTCAGCTCACACACACACACACACACACCCATCCATGTATGCCAGCACACACACACACAGACACACACACACACACTTGGTGTTGTTGTTGGAAGGGAGCCACAGTCGCTCGGCACACCGTGAGTGGAGTCAGAAGACAAATAAACATTCTGTAGAAGAGTTGCACTGGGGAAAAGTACGATAGTGAGTTCTGCATGTGAGTGTGTGTTTTTGTGAGCATTAGGCCGATGGCTATCGAAATGTGCTGATTTGATCAGTATTCCAGGGAGAAAGAGAGAGAGGGACTGTGGGTAGGGAAGGTAGAGGGGGCGGTGGTCGCTTGTTGGTGGGGACTCATTAGAGAGGCAAACCTCATTTAGACAAACATTAACACACACACAAACATTCACATGATCACACACAGTTACAGTAAGAGCCCCGACCATGAGGAAAAGTATGTTTTCAAAGTGAATTACTTCCAACGGTCTGAGGGCAAAACACACACACAGTCAAGGGGTTGAAACAACTTCGAGACAGCATGATGATTGTTGGCAAACCAACCTCGCTCCACACCAGCATGGTGCCGAAGATGACTTGGAGACCATCGAAGAAGTTGTCCCCTATGATGATGACTGTAGCGCCCCCCGTGGTCCAGCCCTCACTGGGACTGATGGCTTTAATGCAGGGAGCTGCTCCTGGGAAGGAGGAGAGGGGGGTTATAGCCAAGAGACAGAGAGAGAGAGAGAGAGAGAGATAGATAGATAGAGGGAGGGAGGGAGGGGGGGGGGAGGGGGGGGGGGGGGGGGGTACATTCAAAAATTAAAAAAATTACATTCAAAAATTATTGGCATTTGAGATGCATCTGAATGAAAGCGCTGTGGAATAAAACCTGCAGTATTGACTATGACTCAACAAGTCATGATTGTAGGAAAACATTTGTTTCCCTTAAAGACCAATCAGTCTTTAAACAGGGAGGGAAATCTGGCTTGAGGCACTTTCATGCATGTTGCATCTGCACCTCATATATCTTCATGCTACACCCTTGGCTTTTGGCGGCGGTCCAGATCAGCACACACACTTATACACTGAAAACTGTGCAGACTCAAAGACTCTTCAAATGATCCTTGAGTAGAGAGGGTTCTCCCTGTGAACCGTTCTACTGACTTTAATGACAAAACAGACAAAGCTAAGTTTGTGGTCTTCTTTTCTATTCAGTCTCAAACCATCATTTACTCACATTTACTTACATTATTTCAACATTACATTACTGAAATGAAAACATCAGCTGCACTGTCTCTCTGTGTGATATCTCAAAGAGTGACGGATATGAGATTGAAGAGAGATTATGGCAGGTCACTTTTTAAACTTATGCTATGATTATTAAAGCACACACAGGAGGTTCATCTTAATACAACAGTCAGCTTTATGTCACTTCATTGTGAATGTTGTATGTATAAGCTCAAATGTAATTCCATATCACAACTATAAAAGCTCATCTGTCAAAAACCAACTATCCCCAAAGTGTGTGTGTGTGTGTGTGTGTGTGTGCTTCAATACCTCTTAGCTTGGATTTGTCTATGAAGATGCATAATGATAGCAGACCTAGCAATACACACATATACACACACAGAGCATCACACCATGCATTTCTATGTGTGCATGTGTGTATATGTGTGTATGTGTGTGTAGTGGGTTGGATTAGCCAGATGGAGGGGCAGGAATCACCTGATAGGATTAAACCATCAGCCATCTGGTGGCCATGCTGCTTATGCTCACAGATATTCATACACAGACAGACAGAAACACACACACACACACACACACACACACACACAAATACACGCACACACAGAGTCTCTTATGTTACCGTGGTCTAGGTAAGACGGCGTTCCTTCCACGGGGTCGAGCCTGCGGGCCCGTCGGCCATGTTTGGAGTTGTTGTGGACAAACATGTTGTCAGAGACTGACAGGACATGTCCCTCCACGCTCACCGTAGTCGATACAACCACCTGAGAGAAGCAGGGGACATGACAGTTTGAGACAGATAGAGAGAAGCATCAAGAGAGTGATGAGATAAAAGAGGAGAGAGTTAGGAGAGACAGGAAGAGGAAAAGGAGGCCAAGAGCAAGGAAAAGGAAAAAGGAATTACAGAGTTCAGGGTCTGGAGATCATCGCGAGGAGGAATTAAAAGTGCGAAACTGTGAAAAGCTCTTTAAATGTAACCCGTTATCACTGCTATTACCATCGCACTCAACACACACTTAGTCACAATGACTGTACAGTGTGTGTGTGCATGTGTGTGTGGTGTCTATCCTCCTCTGTTCAATAGTTCCTGATGGGTCCAGCCCTTAATTATCTCCCAGGGAAACAGAGCTGTCTTCTCTGGTTCCACTACAATAGAGCTGCACAATTAGAGGCACAGATACTGTCACACACTCACTACTGTATGACTCTCTCTCTCTCTGTCCTACATCACACACAGACGTAACAAACATACCCATGAGAGCACACCAGCAGAAATACACACATATACGTGTCACACACTCTCTCCCAGGCGCACACACACACACACACGCCATAGTAATAAATCCATCAGTATCTATCTGGGTGTCCAGTATCTCCACTCAGACTCAAGTGGTGTCTTCCTGATTGTGTTGTGGCCATGAAGATAAGGAAATAATAAAGACCATACTGCCTTAAATCTTATTCACAGTGTCCCTCCTCGTTCTTTCCTTTTTTCTTTCTTCTTTCCTTCCTCTCCTCCTTTCTTTCTCTCTCTCAAACACCCTCCTCCCCGCCTCCCTGCATTGTGTGTATATTTATGTTCTGACGAGTCAGGGTCAGGATCTCATGTTTCCTGTAAAAGCGCTGATCGCTTATTTACTTACACAGAAACACACACATAGACATTCCTGTGTTTATGTGTTAAAATAACCATAAAGTTGTGTATCACAGTGTGTTACATCCACATAAGACACAGGGAAAGAGAGCGAGGCAGTTAGAGACAGAGGGAAAGAAGGAAATGTAAAGGCAGAACAAAAGTTCAGTGGTTTCTACCTGGAACCTCCTCATGTCTCGTGGGTTTCCTGCATTTTTCAGACAGTTCTGGTTGCACTTGAGAAAAAACTTGAGGAAGAATCTGTGAAGAGAGAGTACAGGCAATATTTGAGGTTAAGAGTTAAACATTAGACCAGAGATTGCTTTCCTTCAGGATATGTGAACTCAAGCTCAGTCTCCAATGTACAGTACAGACAGAAGCCCAAAAACAGACCGAGAAATTAATATTTCATACTGTTGGAAAGTCAAAATGAATTTCCTTGTGGAATTTCCTCATGGATACGTGGAACATGTTTTTTTGTTCTTAAATCTACACCAACTGAGACTGCTTTGAAATGCCACATGAAGGCGTTGGATGAACTTATAAGAAGGCAAATCAAGCAGCACACTGCAGCACACACCAAAACTGGTGAAAATATGTAACTGAGTTGAAGTTTGATAAAATCTCAAATTTGACCTTCAGTTATATACTGTTCTGAATCTAAACTTCCAGAGACTTAAACTCTTTCTCAAAGGTTTCTTGTCTTAGCAACATGTGAAACAAGAAATGTTGGCTTGCTTGTTAAGATTCAGAAAAGATTTACAGATTTTAATTTCTGACTCGTAGAGGTGTTTTCCTTATGCTAACCCTGATGTCAAGCCATTAAAAAGGAGAAGTACGTTGACATTGGGTGTTTGAAACGGGACCATATGTCATGAATCTATATTACAGAATAAATCACACACACAGATGGCCATCAACAGCTAACAAACACATCCAGGTTTTGTTTTGGTGTGAGCCAGCTGGCCAGCCTGGCAGAAGCAACAAGGCCCTCACACAATAACATAGACACACATGTTCATGTTTGCATGTATGTTGTGTTTGTTACATCTGTGTATGTGTGTGTGTGTGTGAAGCACTACATGTGAGGCGATATTTCCTCATCCTCCTGTATGTTGCCTCTGCACATTTTTCTCTTTCAGTTGGATTATTTCTTCATACGTAACGTTCGGCACTCTCTTTGTTGAAACAATAATGTAATATTACAATTTCCACAAAAACCGAAGCGTAATTATATTTGTCTTCTGTTTCTTAACAGCATGCAATACTTAAATCATTTGAACTTTTCACAAGTCTGCGTCACCTTCATTCCCTCATGGCTGAGCAGGATGCTCCACTGTTAAATAGATGACAGCCTTTGTACCGGACCACCGGAACAAAGCAGAGGTGTGCACTTGTGTGTGTGTGTGTGTGCGTGCAAACATGGACTCCACGTGTGTGTATGTGCATGTCTGATGGTGCAGCACAGCCCAGTGGCAGGTCCGAGTGTAAAACTCTGCGTTAACGAGCTCAGGCTTCGTTAGAACACCGGCGCTGAGATTCTGCATGCCTAATTATCTTGACCCCTCACCCCTGGGTGACAGCCTATCACAGTGGAGGACAGCCACGGTGACCTCTTCTGACCTCCTACTGTCTAGTCCTTCTCACAACACTAGCATAGCGTTAACATGACCACCTCAGCTGACCCCCCACTGTACATCTCTATGTAAAGGAGGCGGTCGGGGAGCTCACACACTCGTATGCCTGAAATATGAAAAGACTAAAGCAGTGGTGGAAGAAACATTCAGATCTTTTAGGAATATTCCAATAAAAGAGCTGCATTTAAAAATATAGCTTTAGTAGCTTAGTATAGATTTAATTATTATATACTTCTGAAAATATTTTTTACAGTTTGATCTGGTTCAGGTGGTGCCATAAATCAAACTTACAGTGACTGGAGTAGAAGTATAAAGAAGCAAAAATGGAAATCCAGATACACAGATCTGATTCACTCAAACCCATCAAGCAAAACTGTTCCTGGCAATGACATGACTAATCCACATTAGTTTACAGTTTCATTGTCAGTGTGTCTCAAGTGGTGGCTGACTCAGCTTTTAGTCCCACAGCAATCCATGGCCTGATTTTACTTGAAAATGATTCAAACATTTCTACTCAGCGTGGAATAAATGTTTAAAAGGAAGAAAAAAAATATTTTATAATCATTATTATTTATCTGGATTTTAAAACTTTAAACTGTGATTGACTCTGCATTATGTAATTGACCACCCTGACTCTATTGTGCCTTTTTGTTTAATGAAAAACAAATGTGTGAATTTCAAAATCTTTATTTTAGTTAGATTATATCTTGTGCGCATCTTTTGGGACTGAAAAGTTAGATTGGTGCATCCCTACAAAAACATTTGTAAAATCTTTTTTCAACATTTTAAAATGATTGCTGCCTTTTGCTGCTCACTACTCCCACCAACAGCGATTGGCCTCAGTCTGCAGTCAGTCAACAGTCTGCAGTAACATGTCAGATACAAACATTCCACTACTGTGTTACCAACCACAGGGTTTCTTTAAGTGCAGTGCTCTTTTCACCACCTCTCAGAGGTTAAAAGGTCACAGTACTGCACCACTAAAATACATCACCTAAGTCATCACCACAATCTCATGTGGCCCGTAATTAAACAAAATGAATCTCCTCTTCTCTGAATTCACAAACTGAATCATTTCATTGGCTTATCTCGTCAGAGATCTGATGGTATCTCGTTATTTTTCACATTTCCATCTACTGCTCGATCTATTTCCTGGGAGAGAGTTTTCTCTCATTGATTTCCAGCAGAACATATTTTAATGCAGTATGTATGCGTTCCTCTTCCCCCTTCACTTGACCCCATCTGGCCTAATCAACTCTGCTACAGAAAGGCCCCGCAGCCACACACACACACTGGCGTACACACACAGACACCTTGTGTGAATTGACTGGCTGGTCCAGTCACTGGTCGTTAAGAGGCTTCCAATTAAACAGGGCAATTATAAAAGTCTGAATGACTGTGGGGGAGGGGAGCGCCCCCCTCCTCTCCTCTATCTCACTACCTCTCTGAGGCGCGATCATGTTCAAGTGATAACAGCGCTGTTGACCTTTGCTATACGGTGAGTACCACACTCAGAGAGCTGACCTGACACCAGTTATGCCTGCTGCAAACACACATGAGGTTCACACACACACTCACACACACACATGCACATACACACACACATTTACAAAGAGAAGTGTAGGAGAGTTAAAGATGGAAAGAAACACAAAAGGAAGACTAAAGAAGAAGATCGTTATCATTTTTATCATTTTATCATTTTACATTATACTGTAAATATTCTTATTTTAAGCATTTTGTCTGTATTAGATAATGACAATATAGACCCAGGCAGGAAACATTGGGAAAGAGAGAGAGAAAAGAGAAAGAGAAAAAAGGTATGGCATGCAACAAGGGATGTTACAAGGGAGATTTAACCACCAGGCCACAAGACGCCACATGCTTGTCAAGCCTATTGTCAATAATAGATGTGGATTATGTTGGATCTCTACATGATGAATTTCTGCAATATCTGTATATAATATGTATAGAACTACACTATGGATATATTTAGGGAAAGGTTGTAGTGAAACTAAGGTCAGGAAACATGGTGGTAGCAGTTAAAAAAAAGGTTGATGCAAGACACTGCAACATGAGCATTTAGATGGAATTAGGTTTGTGGGAAAATATTTTTAGTCCCCTGACACATATACTTTCTCATATATTTGTTTTTTGCACATTGTGTATTCCAAAACAAGGAAAGGTTTGAGATGTGGGCTTAGCAACAGTTGTAGAGACTGTCATAACAATCATATATAAAATGCTAGTCATGGTAAAGTTAGTCATATCCCAGAGAAAAGATGAAAAATATGATGACTGATTTCCATCTGTACTTTACAGGCTCTGACTTACTCTATGCTTTGTTTGGTGCAGGGAAGTGAAGGTTCCTGAAGTCATCCTGAATATTATTATTAGACCATATTATTACATTGCCTGCAATGACAAGTCAAAATGTCTGATATGAAAAAGGAAGATCATTTAAGCCATTAAAGAGGAAGAAGGGAGCCACAGCACACATCTTACCACCTCATAACGCTAACATGACTAATGTTGCCTACTCATCAGACAGAGAGCAACAGCACTGATGGGGGATGTTTTTCTACCTAATGATTGTCGGTCCAATATTCAGTCTCTACCTGGTTCTTTAGCGGCTCATTCGACTTCATCTGCTTGTTGCTAACTTTTCTAACAGCTTCCTGCTGTGAATCCCATCCACAATTCACCACAGTGCAATGCTACTTTTATTTCAGCCTGTAAAGCATGGTGCTGTGTGCACCTATGATGTTGCCATCCACAGCTGAATGCAGGGTTTTTAGCATTGTAATTACTGTTACTGTGATAATGCACTCAACCACACAAGGATGCTATCATTATTTAGCCTGTAATCCATAGTAACACAGCAAACCACAGTTGGATGCTGTTTTTTTTTCCCAGCCTGTTAGCCATGGTGTAGTAGTGAACGGCACAGTTACATCCATTATTCAGAGGCTGAGATGGCAATTATGGCTCAGAGCACAACTGACATTAATATTTAATATACAGGGCTAACACAGACCTGAGGAGAAAGACAGGAAGTGACAGAGAGAGGGGATGGAGAGGGCGTCGGGATGTAGAGAGAGAGAGAGAGAGAAAGAGAGCGGGAGACAGTGGAAAAAAGCAGGGTGTGTGTGAAGGAGAAACAAATGTAGGAGAGAATGAGGGAAGAGGATTATGGGAGTTTTGTTTCGACCACTCTCCTGTCATTTAAACAGTTACAATGCCAACGGGGCAAGGGTGACATCCGGGGGAATTCCAGCTTTGTGTGTGTGTGAAAAACAGTGTGAGTGTCTAATGTCTGTGTCCGTTTTATTCCCTAAAGACTTGCTATTCTACTGAGCCAAGAATAACGATGCTGCCTTGGAAGAGAAAAAAAACAAAAAAAATGTCTCCGAAACACACGCATACATACACACACACACACACACACACACACACACACACACCTATACACACACACAGCATTCTGGTGAGTTGTTGCTGACAGGTGGAGAAATTGCAGTCAGTTAGTGCAGACAAACTGAACAACAGATCAGTGCTTTTGCTGCTCCTGCCTCCTCTGTCTCTCCTCCGTCTCCGTGCTTTCTTTAGATGTCTTATTTCACCTGCCTGCCAAGTTTCTTGCTGGAGCTTTCTGACAGAATGATGATTTTCACTATCTTTCTCTACCTGCCAGTGTGAAACAACTTTCTAATGCCTGTGTACCTTTTGTAACTGCCAGTAACTGATCAGTTAGTGGTTGCACGCCTCACAAAATGACACCATTCTGCACAAAGAGAAAGCCTGGTTGCAAACAACATATTAATATGATTCACAACATATTTGAATATAATGTAAAATACTGTAAGTAGTTCTGGATATGAGCCATGTGGTTATACCGTCAGAATACTCATCATCCTTTCAGTTGGTATTTTTTTCCTCCAAATCTATCATTTCAAACAGTCAATATGCGTAGTGTGAGTTTTCCTCTCTGTCTCTTGATCTGTCAGAGATCAACTTCCTGTTTCCTGTTTACACTGAGCGCTGGTGATTGTTTAATGTGATGACATCAGATAGCATTTCTGGGCCCTGTGCCTGCTGTCTGAGTAGTTATGCAGTAGGAAAAACAAGGATAGGAAATACTATCACGCCCTCCATTCGGCTGCTATTGCAATAATAATGTGATAATCTATTGTTTCCTGTGGGGGAAATGCTTGTTTTTTTCTCTGCTTTTAGTGTCTTGTTCAAGAGCACTTCAGCAGACATGATTCTTGCTGATACAGGACTTGAACCATAGTGTAGGGACAGTCCTTCATTTTAAATCTATTTGAATGATAACAACAAATAGTAGTCCTGTTTGTTGTGCTTGTCACCAAAGTACAGTGCTAGAGGTGTGGTAAATTGAAGTATTTTCTAAAAAAGCAAGGAGATGAGGAGGAATCTGAGAAGGAAGATGAATTCATTTTACTTGGAAGGGTCACTGGAAATGCGCGTTAGTCTTGGTCCAGTAATATGTGAGTTTTACCAAGTCTTGCATAATCTGGAAACTCTGCTGCCACAGCCAAACTAATCTGAATAACTGCCCCAAACATGCAGCTCTGGAAGCTTACAATAGATTGCATGATGTAATTATTTAATTGTCTTTCAGACACATAGGACTTTAATGAATTCATTGTTAGGTTCATTCAGTGTCAGAGTTGTTCTCCAGAACTCAAGATACTGTAGCATCTTCAAATTGTTTGTTTGCTCTGAAAAACAGTCCAAATTTGAAAGATAGGACATCACTGATCATACTCATATGTCCTGTCTATCTGTTTTCTTTCCATGCTTGAGACTCACCAGAACTTTTACTGTGAAAAGTAACTTCAGTAACCAAAAAACATGCTGTCATTTGCAAAAAAAAGAGGACCTGGGAAGACGTCCAGTCCACATGCACATACTCAGAGGCATGGATGAGCAATGCTGAAAGTAACGGGAGTGTGAGAGCGGAGAAAAGAACCTAGACACATAGTAGAAAGTGTGAGTAAGGGGGGGAGGGTGCGAGTGGTCGGGAGTGAAATGGAGTGCAAAAGAAAGAAAAAAGGCAGCGTGGGGAGGGAGAGAGGGAGGGAGGGAGGGAGGCAATGCACGGGAGAGAGAAAAAGAGTTATGCGAGGGAACAAGACTTAAGAGAATTGAGCAGAGCCGAGCGAAGCGGAGTTATTTTACATAATGATGGTTGATATGCACAGAAGTAATTGATAGCTGAGCTGCAGCCCAAAAAACACCCAGCTAGCTGTCAATCATGGCTCATCTCCCAGGAGATATGCTAATGATGATGATGATGAGGGCTTAGCTTCATATTGCTATCATTACTATTAATGCTGTCATTGTTGTCATCTCTGCATATTTAAATGACAGAGCAGGCCAGAGTGGTGATAGCCAGCCTGTATGATGTCTATGAGGGGGCTTGTTCTGTCTGCCAGGGCTGAGATAAAGTGAGTATTAATAACCTGTACAGTCGACTTGTTCAGTACTGGCATGGACCTGTACAAGTGTCATTACATCATTGTTACATGTAACCGTGACACTGATGTCATCAGTTTGTGACAAGGCAGCACAGTGTCGCTCAGAGAAACAGACAGTCGTTATCTATGGGCCACAAGCAGCGACCGTATGAGCTGAAGGACTAAGACAAACTACTGTACAGACAAAGTTGTGTTTTGATGAGGAAACACATTCATTCATCTGTGTATTAAATGCTAATTTACTGGTGTAGACAAAATGTTTTGCAGAGTAACGCGCAGGTTTGGTTCACTTCCACAGTCCATACAAATGTAACTGTAGTTTTGTCCAGCATGAAAAGCATGAACAGTCAGGCACTCAGACGGATCTGCAGGATGATTTTGGAGGTAAATTCTGCAAACAGAAAGTGATTACATTTGAAACATGAAAAGAAAGCCATTGAAACTATGAGTGTGTGCGCATCCAAAGCACTTTTTCTCTCTTACACACAGTTGAACCAAGAACTGTCATGAATGATTACAGCTGAGTTTTCATATCGTTTTAGAGCTTTCATTTTCTTTTACGGATAAATTCGGGTAACCTGGTGTTTGGTTGTCTCACAGTCACACTGTTTGTTGACTCATCAGATTTCTCTTTGGTGAGTACAGTCTTGTTAGCGCTGATAGAAATGAAAACTGAGGACATAGGAGCCAAACTGTAAAAGCAGCAATTATCCTTTAAAAGCAGTGATGTGTTAAATCTTTGTACATTTTCGTTTCCTGACTGTATATTAATCTTTGTCAACTGTGACACAAACAAACAGTTTGTACTGTCTGCAAAATGTCAATTTGTGTGACGTCATAGCCATTTTGACACTGTAGGTGTGTAGGTGTAAAAATAAAGCCACTGATCCACGTCTATGCAGATGAAGGGATCATTGACTGTCATTGCTTTGAACGTTTTTAAATTCTTGAACAGTCACAACAACATAATTACCCTTAATAAGGTATTAGCCGAGGCTTGTGATAGCACTTTGTGGCCATGATAAGATTAAATTACAACGTGATTACCTTCAAGACAAATATTGTCAGAGCTCTTATTCACCAGAGGGAAAGAAAAGAAGTGAAAGAAGTGAGGAGGAGAGGGCAGAAATGAGGGGCTAGACAGACTTCAAGGGAGGGAGGAGGTTACTGTGGTGTATATTTTAAAGGCTGAAGGCAAACTGTTGAATTATAGATGAGCGAGATTGATTTGGGAGGGGAGAGCAGAGAGAGGAGGTAGAAGGGGGACAGAGGAGAGTGGGAGGAGCAGGAGGGGAGGAAGTGAGTGAAGGGTGAGCAGCTAAAGGATCGCTAGCTCTAGGCCAAACATGTATGCACGCACACACACAAACACACACAGCTTACCTCAAATCGATCTAAGGCTCAGGCTCTCTCTTTTACTTCCCTCTGTTGCTCTCTCACACACATAGTTTATCACCACTACTGAGCACACACACACACACACACACACACACAGACACACACACACACACACACACACGCACACACACACACACACACACGCACGCACACACACACACACACACACACACACACATACATGCACACATACATGCACACATACATGCACAGCAGGTCAGTGGTACTGTTGCCTTGTTACCATGTATTCACCAAGACTGTGTGAGTGTGTGTCTGTACTTGTGAGGACAGTTGGGGCAAAGGGTGTGTGTATGTGTGTGTGCGTGTGTGTGTGTGTGTGTGTGTGTGTCTGTTTCTTTGTCATTGGCCTTACAAATAATTCATGGGATGGTGGTGGTGTTGAAGGAAGTGATATTGACAGGAACCTCTTCCTCCTCTCTCCTACTGTCTCTTCCTCTCTCCTTCAGTCATTCAATCAAACACACACACACACACATACACACTAACAGTTAAGTTAGTGATGCTGATTAAGAAAAACATTTCAAAGGCTATTTTTGTCCTCTTGCCATATCTGTGTCATGCTTTATCCAAACTCCACGTATATTTTTGAACAAACACTTTTGTTCATATTTTTGACAATGGCTGGGATCATCCAGTGATCCTCTTTCTCAGGAGCAAAGCTTTTATGAAGAGGTCAAGTTGCTGGAGGCTGCTGCTCACATCCTATTTCCTACCAGCAATGAACAATGTTGATTTCTTCTAAACATAACCCAGTCTTCTCCTAACTCTTCTTAGCTAAGTAGTTATAATTGCCTGAACCAGCCAGGTCGCAGATCAGAAGACACAAACGCATTGACATACGGATCATTCTGCAAGGCAAAGACAAATGACTGATTTTATCCAAGGTATGGGGACTTACATGTTTGAGTGTGTGCTTATTTTTACAGATATGTGTGTGTATGCGTGTGTATTCATTTAAAATGTGAATATTTAGTTATCTCAGAGAATAAATTGTTTGCAAACAAGATTTAAAATGCAGCATCCTGCGCTTCAGTGTTTTTAGCTGCTGCGTGGAGTGCGTATGTGTGTACTACATTTAAATGGACGATGTCTTAGTCACAACATCCTGGTGGAATGAAATATTTAGAAAAACGTGCCACTTCCTGTGCTGTGGTCTGATCCACAACGACTGTGCACTTAGGTTGCCTCCATTAAATGCAACAAATGTCATCTCTTTGCATCTTTTTCACTTTCTTCCAGCACAGATGAATAAAACAGAGAGGACATCTAAGACTTGACTCTGCAGTATACTGAAAGAGGTAGTAATGATTCATAGAATTTTTGCTAACAATAATATCATGGATTTTGCTTCTTTTTTTTCAAAAAACTTAAGTGGTTTGAGGCATCTTACTTTGGACAATAGCAGCCTAAAGGTTAATTTGTGACCTTGACAGGAAGAGATGAATCAGAGGAGGGAGGGGAAAAGAAATGTGGCGTAAAGAGAGAGAGGACAGGAAGATACAGAGAGAGGAAAAAGAGAAAAAAAAGGAGCCGGTGAGGGAGATGTACAGGGCAGGTTGGACAATTTAACTCCCGCTACGTTTGTCAAACAAATTAAACGCTGTCGAGGTTCCTCACCTGAGCGTGCATGCACACACAAACACACACACAAACTGCCCGTGTGGCACGCATATGGCTCACCCGATCCAAATAAGGAAATATGCATACATTACCATAACTAATGTAGGAACCACTCCATTTAATATGCTAATTCACTGAAATATTACTGAGCGCCGTCTGTTGTAAATGAATAAATTTGAATTGCAATTAGAATAATCCTTTATAATTAATGAAAACTGTCAATTTTGGTTCAGAAGTAATTTGATTAACGGGTTGATGGGGCACCAATTAAGTGGAGGATGAGGAGGGTTGAGAGAGGAGGATGAAGAGAGGAGAAGAGAAGAAAGATGACAAGCCCTTCAGATAATCGGTTCCTTTTTATGTGTAATGAGAGGTTAAGCTAAAATGATGTAATGTCCCTTTAAAGACATAAAGTGCAGAACACATTGCACACTGGTCTTACCTTTGTACACATCACAGCAGCAGCAGGGGGAGAACAGGAAGAAGCATGAAAAAGAGGAGAAAGAGTTTAGATTGTGGAACACAGATCAAATGTGAACAAACATTTTTACATTGCTGATGCACCTACATCATTTCGCTCATGTACTTTGGGCTAGCAGCAGTTTAACTGTTATTCCTGCAGCAGGTCCAGTAATAGTGTCATCAGCTTTCTAATTCACAAGCACCTCCTACCACTAATTAACCACATCCATGTTGCTGTTATTAGCTAATTACAAGACCGGATGCAAGCCAGACTAATTAAAGCCATTACATTTGTGTATGTATGTATGTATGTGTGTGTGTGTGTGTATTAAGGCATTTCAGGAGTTAATGTTTTAATGACAGAATATAACAGAGACCTGCATTGCAACCGACCATGTGATGCACCCCCCACTCAGTACAAAAACACTGCCGCTCCCTCTATTCCCAAATCAATAGCCAAGGTCATTATGTGCAGCTGAATCATATGTTTCACTAAAGTTGCTGCGTGTTAATAATATTTCAACGGAGTTGCAGGAAAAAGCTTCTAATTTAGCTCGTTTAGTCAACACTGTCATCCATCATGGTGAAAATACAAAAGACCCCCCTGACTCTCTGCTGTTTTCCTTTTGCTTTTCTTTCCTCATCGTCTTTTTTTCTCCTCATCTCATTTTCTCTCCTCCGCAGCACCTCCTCCCCCCAGCCTCTCCTCCTCCTGTGCTTTCTCCTCCTCTATGCTCTCCTTCTTCTCTCATAGTCATTCCTCTCAAACACCTAGTGTGTTTCTTTCCTTTCTCTTTTTGCTATCCCCTCATTAGAAGAGCGTGTTTTTCTTCATTTGCGCTCTCTAATCCTCTCTTTATACATCTGAATATTCATGCTCTTGTTTTGTTTTGAATATTCAAAAGCCAATTAACATGCTGTTTATGAATAATTAATGCTTATTATTTCCCCCTTTTAAATTTTTAATAATTAAAATCTATAAATCTGAACACAAAGCGGCTCGTTTTTTCCACTAACTTTCAGCATAGTGACATTGTGGTAGTCTGTGTGTGTGTGTGTGTGATGCTGACAGATTATTTAGGCTCAGCTCAGGAACTCTCTCTTTCATCTGCCAACAGTCTATCCTCCTGCCACCCAACCAAAGTGTGTATGTGTGTGTGTGCAGCGTGTGTGTGTATTTGTGTGTGTTCACCTTCATGAATAAATGAACTTGTTAAAGAGAGATGAAGGGAAAGAAGGAGACAGGTTCTGCTGTCCTGTTCAAAACTACCTGATGTGGCACACAGCTTAGCATGCAGCAACACACACACACACACACACACACACACACACACACACACACACACACACACACACACACCAACATGTTCACATACATAACACTGAAATCTGAATCAGTCTGCATCACCAGCATTAAATAAGATTAACTTGACGTTGAGATGAGTATTTAAAACCAGAGAGTGAGGGCAAAGAGGATAAAGGAGGAGAAAGAAAACAAGGTGGAGAGAGAGAGAGAGAGAGAGAGAGAGAGATGCCATCTTTCTTGTCCCCCTTTAGTCTTATGAATACATCTGCCTTCACGACAGGCATCATTCCTTTTAATCAGTGTCACTGCTGTGATCAAAGAAATACTACCTCCACAGAAAGAGACAGCAAGAGACGGAGTACAATAGGAGACTCCTCACTGTGTGTGTGTGTGTGTGTTTGAGAGAGAGAGAGAGAGAGAGAGAGAGAGAGAGAGAGAGAGAGAGAGAGAGAGAGAGAGAGAGAGAGAACGACAGCAATGTGGACTAGTACCTGTCATGTCTACATGCTGTCACATAAGTGAGGTCTGACTAACACCACCTTCCTCATGCTCTCTCTCTCTCTCTCTCTCTCTCTCTCTCTCTCTCTCTCTCTCTCTCTCGCAGATACACACATACACGCACACACACACACAGACACACATGTTGATGACAACTGTCAAACACTCACCTCCTAACTGAGGTTTAGGTAATTAACCAGACAAAACAACTCACAACACCTCGTGGATCAAGAACACAGAAGCAGAAGAACAAGGAAGACACACACACGTCAAAAGCACAAAAACACAGAAGAAGAAAAGAGACACTGTGACTACAAAACAAGCCAGAGCTCCTAAACAAGGAGCTCCACTCAGGAGGAGCACAGAGGAGCACATAATGATGAAAATAGAAACAAACCTGCACTCCTCCTCCTCTCCTCTCTTCATGTTGTGTTAATTTGTCTTTACATCTGAAGTAACAGACAAGTTATTGCAAGAAAGCAACTTAACTGTCATCCAAAGGTGCTACATCATCACCTGCAAGTTATATTTATATATTTATACTCACATGACTAATATGACTGTGGCTTCCATGCCTGTATTCAGATTTAGATTAGATTCATAAGAACCCAGAGCAGGGACATAAAGAGTGCTTTCCACAGTGTCACTTGGTGGAAGCAGTGAAAAATGAACTGATCACTTCCAACATATTTATTCAAAGTCAGTAGAGATTATTTCTAAAAGACGTGCTAGTGATGAGAGCAGTACCAGGTGTGCTGTGTGTCATTTTGTCCATATATTTCTTTAACGTAACTACAATAGGGTATGGCAAAAAATTCACAATGACATATGAACAAGCTCTGGAAGCTAAGTCCCCGAGCGTGAACCACAACAAGAGGACACGTGGGACTGACTTTTAGTGGTTGGTGAGAGCTTGGTGAAATAAAAGGCTGAAAGACAGACGGTGAGCTGGGCTGACTGTTGGACTAGTCAGTAATATTAGCTGCTGCTGTGTCTTGTTGCACTTTCAAAGTTCAAAATCACAGGACCTAACCACCAGTAAGCTTACAACACAGTCTGCACTGGTGGATGTATGAGTCAGAATTAACACAGTGAATCATGTTTGACAAATGAACAACAGCAGAGATATTTAGTCTTTATGACAAATCAACTAATCAGTAATCTCCCTTTTACACAGGAGACATTATGACTTGTCATAACAGGAAAAATACAGGTGGTACTAATAACATGAATAATGGTTCTCCTCTATTCAAATGTCCCAGTAAGACATGACAGTGTGACAGTGAGCCAGCACGAACAATATGAGGACCGTGAAACTGAAGCAGCTAAATGTCTATTATTACTAAAATCTATTATTAACACTCATGTGCTTTTCCTACTGTGACATGTCAAAATGTCCTCAGTGGAAGAGCCACAGGCTGTCAAAAAGATTCAATAACATTTATCCTTGTTTGAGTGGTTTCTTTCTCAGACACGTTAAACAAAGAAAAACAATTAATAATTTAAAAACACATGACCCAATTTAATTAGAGCCTTTATTCAATTAACAGTTCCCCCTTCTTTGTTCTATCACTGTCGATGATATGTTGGTGTGTCAAAGTGTGTGCATATGTCTGACTCCTTAAGTACTGCCTGTGCGACTTCCTGTTATGCCAAGTCTGCTGGTGTAAAAGAATGGCAGAGCGTAAACCACTAATTAGTTCCCACTCAGACAAACGGAGATGGTACAGGCAGTGTGCGCACGTTTTTTATCCTCCTCTGTTTAATCTCCCTGTTGTTTCCTATTTGTTCAGCTCATTATGTGATCAAAGCCATTAACATGTTTATGGAGCAATTCTTTCATGTTGCAGTAAAACACAGCTCATAGAGAGTCATAAGGTGATGAAATATGAATGTAGAGGCCCTGAAGGCAAGGAGAAAGTGTGTGTTCTTGGATATATTTGCGTGTGTGTTGGTTTGTATGTGAACGTGAATAAAATACGGTTCAGTCTGATGAAACTCTAAGCTAACAAATACAATGAGTCGGACAGAGGGTCATATGATTCTTTGAGTTTTTTCTGCACACACATGTACGCATACATAGACATATGGAAATACATACACAGAGGCAGTAAGTGCTAAATAATTCAGCATACACAAACACACACTGGAGGCAAGGTGAGGGTAAAAGCGCAGCTAAGCTAACAGGCATGCTGAGTGGCCTGCAGTGTCAGCAACCAATCATGGAGCACGGTGGCCAGAGAGAGAGAGAGAGACGTGACCCCAGGTGACCCCAAACTCTAATGATTTATAAACATGACTGAGAAGTGTGTATATATAAGTGTGTGTGTGTCCCGGAAACCCTGAAGCTATTTAAATGTGGAGACGAATTCTTATGTATTCACATGGAAAAAGAGTGAATGTGAAGACCCCAAGGGTGAGGTTCAAAACAATACGGAGAGAGGAAGGGAGAGAGAGAGAGCAAGAGAGGGAGAGGAAGAGAGAGAGAGCAAGAGAGAGAGAGGGAGAACAAGAGAGGGGGGGTACAGATACAGGCTAGAGAAAGAAAAACAGATTGGAAAAAGAAAAAGGGAAATTTAGAAAAGACAGAGAAAGAGGGAACAGTAATGGAAGTATAAGAAAGAAGGAAGTTTAAAGAGGTAAAACTGCACTCAGATTACATAGAGGGAGGAGGTGAGAGGGGAGCAAAAGACCCTCTTTTGCGATCCGAAGGAGGGCAAACACACATGCACGGACACACATATATTCCTTTCCCCTGCCCCCACATCTGTATATATGTGTGTGTGTGTCCTCATGCAATATTAAATAGGCAGTATGTGTGGGTATAAAGAGTGGTGGGGCCGGGATGCAGTGAATTATATATTACTATTGATTTGCACACACAGACACGCACAACACACACACACACACACACACACACACACACACACACACTTTATTAGATTAACTCACACTGCTAAAACACAGACAATAGCATAGAGTCTAATAGCAGATGTGAGGTGAAAGGAGTGGTTCAGAAAGACACAACAACACACACAAGGCAGAAAGGTAATCAAGATACAATAGAGACTAGGAGTATTAACTACAGGCACAGCATCCACCAGTCCTGTTCAGCCAGATGTGTGAAGTCTGTAAACCCAGCTGTTCATTAATACTCTCTGAACCTTCCTTAAAGCTACCAGTAATCACTATTTTATATTAATACTGAATCAAATGACTCCATGTAACATAACAGTTGTTGCTCATAGTAGTGAGCCATTATAGCCCCTCTCTTTGCCCCTCTTTGTAGCCAACTGTTTATAGCCTGCAAAATTTTCAAGAGCAGACAAAGTTAGCAATGCACTTTTTTCAAGTGTTGGTGGAGACCAAACTTGAGATAAAAGCTGAGTTAATGCACATTCATCAGGTGGTTACACGTCCAGGTTATATGTCTACCATAGCTACATTGTAGTGTGATAATATTTCAGGGGAATGGCTCTATCAGCTTGTTTGGATATGTTTTTTTCTGCCCCCTAGTGGACAATAACCAATTCATGCAACTTTACAGTTCGAAAGTAAAGCATTAACGTTTCTTTCTAAGATACTCCATCTTTCTTTGATTTGCTTTTATATTTAGAAGGAGCTCAAAAGAGCTTTATAAAACAATAAGCTAAACATATGGCAACCTCGATGACATCTTAAGTGATGGATGGTTTCTGACTGGTCATTTCCATGAGATAATTAATGAAGACATTCTTACCAATAAGAATTTCTTCTTGCAGCTCTCTTTATTGCTGCATTTGTGTTACTGAGCTACCCATTTATTATCTCTTATTCCAAACACATTCCTGCTGATTAATTAAAACCATGGAACACATCAGTGTGACAGAAAAACACCATGTGTCTATCACAGTGGAGGTCATGATATTTACAAACCGTGTCCTGGTCAACTCACTGTAAGAAATGACTATGAGCAGTGTTCAGTTATTGCTGGTCTGAAGGTGGTGTGTAAATGTGTGTGCACATGACCTGTGGTATTCATTTGTACGGTAATCTCCACTGGGGATGTAATGGGGATATCTGAGGTGTCACACTTCCTCTCAGGCAACATTAACTGAATTAGTGTTGTGTGAGTGATGAAAAGAGAGGGAGAGGTGGCCTGGGTGGGTATTTCATGAGCATTCCATGTTTCAAATATTGGCCATGCCTAGAAAATAAATGTATCATCTTCTTCTCTTCACTCTCTTTCTATTTCTGGTTTAGTTTACCCTCCAACAAGATGGATGATTGAGGTGTTCATGAGAGCTTGTGATCCACAACCACACCATGCTTGCTAGGTCATGTGATCAAAATGATTTGATTGCTCTTAAAATGATTCCCCGTTCACATATTCCCATTGTCATATTTGTCCCAACTGGCATAACTGTGGAATAGACTGAGTGAGCATGCAAGGATGGAGTAAAGTTAGTACGATACAGTCACTCATACATCATGCTCCTCCCTCTACTTACCCCCTCTCCCATGCACTCTCCCTCACCCATCTCCCCTTGTTCCTCTGCTCCCACTATCTAGCATTTTAATGCATCTATAGTCATGCTAATGGTCTCCAGAATTCAAAATAATTTATCCTTTGTCCCGCTCTGCCACTCAGCACTGATAGAGGAGTGGTATCTCTCTCTCCTCCTCCACCTCCACGCACACCTCCTCTTCTTGCACGCTGACAGAATGTGATTTTGAGTCCTGTCAGTCTCTCCGTCTGTCTTTCTATCGCACTTATTCTGTGTGTCAGATTAGGGAAGGTAAGGAGTGAAGAGTGCTGACAAGGCATGTAGAGAGGAGGAGGAGAGAAGAGAACAGCTTGAGTTTTACATCATGAGTGCTTCTAACCTTCCTATTCATGCTGGTTGACCTTTCCATAAGTAGGTAATAGAGAGGAGAATGTCCGACTATAAAGACTGAATGTTAAGTCACGCTCCTCTCTGCCCCAAGGAGAGAGGAGCGCACCTGGTGTCACCCCAACACAGCCCATGGTGAGAGGGGAGGGGGCTGGGGAGGTGAATGGAAGCACTGTGTGCATGTGTGTGTGAGAGAAGGTGGTTGCAGTGAGGGGCATATGGTGGACGGATATTACAGAGGGGGGTAGTCATAGTGGTGGAAATGTATATGGGTGTGTGTGAGGGGTGGGATGGGAGGGGGGGAACAATATTGGTCAGCCAGTGTGGGTCATTGTAGAGAAAACATAAAACATAATCATCCATTAAAATGCAGCTTCACACCCTCCATCACATCCACGACAGAGCTGCTGACATAAATGCTGTGTGTGTGTGTGTGTGTGTGTGGACACACAATCACATGTGCATCACTCAACTGTGGTAGATCTAGGTTTAGAGAGAGAGAAAAGATGTGTTCTTTTATATATATATATATATATATATATATATATATATATATATATATATATATATATATATATATATATATATATATATATATATATATATATATATATATATATATATATATATAGCAGATAGCAGAGAAAGATGAAATGTAAATAATATCCAATATTTGCTCTGGACTCCATTTGGATTACATGAAGTTAATGGAAATGGAAAACTAGTTTCAAACCAGATCATTTGGCTTTGATTCGCTATTCCCACGTGATAATTTGATATCTTTGCTCAGCTCTCTTTCTTTACTCTATCTAAAAATTGACGGTCAGTGTTATGCTGGTACAGTGTCATATGGATAGACGTCACAAGATCAAAACAAATCCAGGATCCATCCAGTCATGAAATCTTTGCATAAACACGGTTGCTGATAATGAAATAAAGTTGTTGTTAATCGACTACGATTCATGTTATGGTGCTGTGGTGTCACTGGTTAACAGCTGCTGTCTGTCCCTAGAGTTACAACTTTCATCTATAAACTGAGAATCTGAACTACACTGTCAGTTTGGCACAACAGCTTTTTTGAAGTATTATATCTCAAACTCGCAGGGTTAATGGTGTTAAAAAACACACCAACACTCAAAGGCACACACCCAGCACACACACACACACATAAATAACACACACAACTCTTGTGACTGTAACTCTCCAGTGATTGAGGGTAAGCAGGCTTCACACGACTCTGTGTATAACTAGCTCCAGCCCAGCAGATCAGAATGGCTGGCAGCGAGTTTACATGTTTGTCATCTAAAAACTATTCACCCTCCACTTAGCCAAGAACACAACCCAAACAATAGACAGCCCGTTAACAATGTACCATTATCCAGAGCATGATGGGAGGAGGGGTGTGCATGTGTGTGTGAAAGACAGAGAAAGAGGAGAGAGCAAGAAGAAGAGCGACAGAGCAGGCAGCAAAAAAAAGAGAGAGAGAGAGAATAAAGACAGAGAGATGAGAGGGAGGATTGCAGAGAGACCAAACTGTTATTTAAACCAGGCGGCCACGAAAACATCACAATAAATAACTCGGCTGTTTAGTCTCCACCTCAGATGCTGGGGGTGCGCAGAGCGCAGCACATGCCGGAGAGAGAGGGGAGGTGAAAGAGTTGAGAATTAAAGGGATTGGGGAGGGATGGGGTGGTGGGAGGATGGAGGGAGGGAGGGAGGGAGGGAGGGAAAAAGAGATAAAACACATTACAAGATCGCTCTGTGTTATCAGACTCAAAGGAGTATCCAGGATCGTCTCTACCCGTGACAAATGAAAGGAACAGCTTCACAGTCAAGTACTAGGACAAATGCCTGCTTGCAAACACACACACACACACACACACACACTCACACACACACACACACACTCTCTTACCTCTAGAAAGCATCTATATGAACATTTACCTCACATTCGCATGACAGAAAGGATTTTATTCAGCTGTTTAGTTGTGTCTGTGCACATTCAGCTCTGAATTACACATTTTGTTCTCTGCAACATATGTGCACACACACACATGCAAACAAACAGCAGCTACACACAGAAGCCCTTTCCTTGTCCTCAGCAGAAAGAATGGCACAGCGAGGGCACCTCTGACTGCACAGAGCGCCGCCTCACCAGCCAAGGCCGTTGATGAGAGGAAAATAGTGCTAATGCAGCAAGAAAGCTGTTCTTTCCCAATTAAGCCAATAAAACACATGCTCCCCTCCTTCCTGTAACTGCCTAATAAGCCATAAACACAGCTGAACATTTATAATTCTGGCTAGTCCATAAAAAAAGCACTTCCCATGTGTGCAGGGGTGAGGGGTGAGGTGTGCAAAGAGGGTGAAAGTGCTGGCGAGCGCAGCGGCAGCCCCAGCGAGCCACGGAGAGAAATCGCTTTTTCTACTAAAAGAAATATTTAGTACCTCGCTGAATTAATGTGAGGGAGGGAGCAAGAGGTGGCGGGCGAGAAACAGAGATGGAGGGAGGAGGAGGAGGGCTCTGAGCTGTCTGGATAGACCAAAGAAAATGCCTCTATCTGCCTTCCCTCCTCCTCCTCCTCCTCCTCCTCTCTCTTCTTCATCCTTGTGTGTTTAGGATAAGCTGAGGATGCTGAACTCCCTGTAGAGATGAGATGAACACCTTTACACACACACACACACACACACACACACACACACACACACACACACACACACACACACACACACCTGCAACCGTCCATACACAAGGACAGACACACATGCATACATGCATATACTCACATGCACATTTCTGGAAGAATAGCAGTATGGAAATGGTGATACGTCTAAAGATAGGGGGTGAAGGAGCAAAAATTAGGAGGAGGATGGGAGACAAATGAAGGAGAGGAGAGGAAAGGAGAGGAGTTAGAGCAGAAGGTAAGAAACAATATTGGTGGGAAAGGACTGAAGAAAATGGATAAGAAGGCGATAGAAATGATGGGAGGAGCAGTAAAAGCAGGAGGTGAGTGGAGGGTGGAGTGGGAGTGAAGGAGGAGAAATCTGTCCAGGTTCAGCAGATTTCGTGTGAGATCAGGAAGCTTCCTGGATCGTATTCGTGGCCTCCTTGCTGGGCCAGTTCGGCCTTTCTCCTCCCGGGTGAGAGGAGTCGTAAACACAGCGTGGGATCGCCGTAAAACAGTTCCTAAAAAACACATTTGCAGTTTACTGACTAAATGCTGGAGCTCTGGCCCCAGAGGGAGAGAGAAAGTTGGAGGGATGAAGAGAGAAGTAGACAATTTGGCAGATTTTGTACATTTATTATCAGTTAAGGGAATAAACTGCTGAGGTGCACAGCTTTTTACAACAGCCGCCTGAAGTCTTTCTGTGCAAGATATCCTTTTACTCTCGTTACTGAAAATATGACGCATAATATGTACGTCAAATCAATTACTGGATGTTTTATATTCCCATGCTGATGAATCTTTCATAATATATGAATGCTTAATTTTTTCACTCCTACATACACATTTGGTTTGCTTATGTTTGAACCTTTGCTGTTCTGCGTAAGCTTGATGATGCATCTTCACAGGTATAATGTGACATTAAAGGTCATAGGTCAAACATAATATGTTGAATAGATGAATCTTTGATGAAACATCTTTGATGTAAGACTGTTTCTTGCCTCTAACAGCTTCATAAATAATTATTTTACCTTGATAAACTCCTGCTTTTATTCCTGCTGTCCTTCATGTGTTTCCAGTCCACATGGGTTGCATATGTTTCTCTATAGGGTGCTGTACATTCTGCTTCTATTCCCATTCTGTCTTGTGTCCCACCACCAGTTTGCTGCTGCAGTGACAGAGTTTGTCTATAGGCATCATTAAAATGAATAATTAAAAATGATTAAAAAATCAAAATGAATACAATGAAATCATTTGATCTCAGAAAGACAGATTACAACCTTTTCTGTTGAGCATCTTAAAGCTTGAAATGAAATGTACGAGGAATCTGCCTCTGCTCAAGATACACAAGTAAACACTGGACTGTACACACACACACACACACACACACACACACACACACACACACACACACACACACACACACACACATACACACCATTCAACCAAATTCCATTCGTGTGTATGAGTGTGTGTGTGTGTGTTTGTCTTTCCTGCTATTGTCAGAGGGAGATTGATACCGCCTCACTTTACTGACAGACGATTGTCGAAGCTTCCTGAACTAATTATAAAAAGCAACAACAGTAACTCACAAACCCTGTCTGCCAGTCTGTCTGTACTGTATCTGCCTGCCCACTTGCCTGTCTTTCTGTTTATCTACAGTAAGCCCTCACATATCTGTGGTCTCATCTATTTCAGTCGTATAAGATGTTGATTCAAAGTTTGCACTGGCACACTGGACTGGACACAATTCACTAACTAGAACTTTTTTAGAACACTAACTAGAACTAGAACTCCTTTCTGGAACAGAAGAAAAGATGTAAAGCAGACAGATCAAACAGGAGGGAGGGAGACAAAAGGCAAAAGGCCAGACAGTGAAAAGGTACTGACATGAGTCTGGACTTGCCACCTATTGTCTTGGAAGTCAGGAAATGTCATGTTGCATTTACACATACAGAGTATACACAGACATAAAAGGTGCAAGTGTTAGATATAAATCAGCTCCGTAAGAATGAGAACATCAACCATTATGCCTCCGCCTGTGTGTGTGTGTGTGTGTGTGTGTGTGTGCATATGATGAAACAGTATTCATGTTCTGGCTGTGTTCTGCACAGGAAGTGGCAGCAATCCACTTCCCGTTCAAATGGAAATCTCATCTGCGGGGCGAGCTGCCCAGGGTGTTACCACACACAAACACGCAATTATATGGAAGAACAAACACACACACAGTGCAGACCACCACCCAGTCTATTTCAGTTTGTCATGTATTGTCACCTGAGCCTACAGTAAATACAAATGCTTTGTTCTCAGCCCAACTCTGCTTAGGGGGCTTTTTCTTTGTGTGTGTGTGTGTGTGTGTGTGTGTGTGTGTGTGTGTGTGTGTGTGTGTGGTTGTGTGTATGGTTGTGTGTGCTATTTCCATAAACCAATAACAACAGTCCTATTAATAAATGCTATTCTCACTCTGTGGTACCAAGTGAAGGGCCTCTGAGTTTCAATGAAACACTACACAGTATGTCATTCAGTTAGCATGTCACTGCCCTCTGATCATTTATGTGTTTTTAAGGTTTTATTCCAACCTGGAATCTGATTTAAAGGAAAATAATTGAGCATGATTTATATCAATAAGCAGCTTTTGAAAAAGATAACAATGCTGGAGTCCTGTAAGGTAAGACAGGCCATAAACCAGTTCTCAGTCACTCATCTCTTATTTTGGAATGAAATTGATTAGTAAAATATGCAAAATGCATTAGCATAATTATAGTAGGCCAAAATAAAAACACATATTTGCAAATAGATGTGTAGAATTTACAGTTTTAGTAATCATGATCAACCTTTATTTCAAAATAATATCTGTACTCAAAATGTGGACTTTGTCTAATTGCTAATGAGGGTGCCCACAGTCCCCTGATCTGTCTAACCAGAAAGGCTTTGTAACTAAAAATAATGTTGCCAAAACTAAGAAAATAAAGTTTTCCTATGAGACTAATTAAAAATATATAGAGGAAAATGCTGCCAAAAACAAACTTTTTCTAGTTTCCAAGACTAAACGAGTATCATGAGATGATTACAACTGGGAGTAATGTTTTTGGGTCACGATGTCCAACATGTCTGAGGTAAGTAGTGGTACAAAAGGAAACAAAAACACAATCACTTGACTACACAGTGTATGAACGTTACATCAAAATAAAAAAAATGTTAACTTTTAAATGACTGATATTTATGTCCTCAGAATAAATGGGCGATGTATTTTGTAATACATTTGTAATAAGCTGAAGTTTTTGAGACGATGAGTATTTCAGGGCCGTGTGAAATGCCCCATCAGCCTTATATGAACCTGCTCAAGACCTGACTGCAAGCAGACTAGCTGTTTATTGTGTTCTGTCAGACTTTCTTTATGCATTAAGTGTCCATAAATAAAAATATGAAACAGGTATGTTCGATGTTGCTGACTCATTTTAGCTGAACACAAACAGCGTGTAAATAAACAGATACTCCACATGGGCAGGATGTTCAAAGACAAGAATTAACATAAAATAAAACACACAAATTACATCCTCGATCCATTTATGTGTGGCTGCCCGTGCGCCGAGGCAAACAAACTGATTTAACTGGTAAATAAAGTCACAACACTCTGCCGCATCTCCTGAGATTTAACCTTAACCCTGAAGTGTGTTGCATAACAGCAGCAAACTTGACAGATAAAACACAGGCTGTTAGCACCCCCACCCGCCTTCCCCAGTGTTTGACTAGACAGCAGTATCCAAACGCAGGGACTCCTCACTACACTGACTTTACAAGGACTAATTACCGGCTGGCACTGAGTGCAGACAGATGGTAGAAAAGAGAGAGAGGTGGAGAAGGAGCACACAGGGAAGGAATGAAAAGATGCATAGCATCGTTCAAGTGTATGTGTGTGTGTTGGTTTGTGTACATAAGCTAATTTGCGTCAATAATTACCATCCACCCTGCAGCAGACAAACGAACTGCCTAAACATTACAAACTGATGTCAGTCATTCCTCTGCTGCCTCTCACAACATGCAACGTTTTCAGAGTACTATCTCATTTGTCACATTTTGATTGATATAACTGGCACAATTGCTCAGGGAAATATAAAAGAGGAGCTGGATGTGTAGCTGTTAACAGGTCCTCATGTCTTTTTTACATGTCTTAAAATGGTCACTGCAGTTCCCCTCAGCTTTACAACGCCTTTTTAACCCTTTTAGTCTCTTTAAGCCTGTTGTTTTGTTTGATTTGATTGTTTAGGTTCATACATTTTCTGTTATTGCTTCTCCTCATCAGGGTCAGCTGACTTTGGGTGAGAGGCAGGTACACCCTGGACAAGTCAGCAGCTCATCACAGGACACATAGAAACCATTGACACTCACATTCACACATACAGACAATTTAGAGTCAACAATTAAACTGTTAGGGTTTATGTCTTTGGACTGTGGGAGGAAGCCGGAGTACCCAGAGAGAACCCACACGGACACAGGTTGTTAATTTCATCAGCCTTGTTTCCAGAAGCAGACAGCTGTTTTTAGCTACGACATGAAATATGAAACATTTACCAGCCGTATATTTGCCTCATGCGTTGGTGGAGACCAAACACAGAGCTTAAAGCAGAGTAAACTGTGGGTATCCAGGAACATGACTCAGGATGAATGCTAAAGTTGCTCTGTGTCTGCTGGTTGTGTAAATAGCTCACCCTAAGACTTTGTAAGGCGATAATATGTCACAGTCAGAGAAACACAGGTGTGAATAACACAATGAAGGATGGCTGAATTCCATTTAGCTGCTTCAGTTTCAGTTTCCTGGTATTACACATGCTGACTCACTGTCGTACTGTCAAGGCTTACCGGGGACACGAGAATAGAACGGATGCATTGCTAATGTTATTAGTAACACCTGTATGTTTCCTGCTAGTGCTGTGAGAAGGCTGTTTTAAGGCTCACTGTACGAGCTTGTGGCTGGAAAAAGATCAAGCTGACTTTTCCTGGATGGATAAAAAATGGAAAACATAAAGTTAGGTTCTATTTTTAGGCTCTGCTTTAGTCCAAACATCTCCTGTGGTTGTCTTTCCTCTTTTTCTCTCCACATCATCTCTCCACCTCTGCCCCATTGCACTCCTCCTCCCCCTCGACTCTGTATTCAAGCCCTCTTTTTCAAGCCTCGCCTGCTCGACCTGCCTCCCTCAACCCCACCCCCTAGTTATTCCTCCCCCTGCATCGCTCTCCCTTTGCACCACTCTCGTTAGCCGGGTATAAATCTCCAGAACTAACCCAGTAATTTAACCCATTAGCATCTCAGATATGCGGGTGGCACCTAAATTACGACAGTGCAGAATAGTGATGCATGTAGCCCCGGCTGGTGAATTTACAACGTCTCGTTACATATTCAGCTGGCATAAATCAAGCGCTCCCCACTGACACACGGCCTTATGGGAAGGCACGGGCCGAGGTGGAGGGAACAGTCTGAGAGATGCGAGTTAGTTAATCATGTGGAAATAAGAAACATAACCTAGATTCACACACACACACACACACACACACACACACACTAATATGGGCAGAAACACATATACAGGTACATGTAGTTGTACTTGAATGCACCCACAATAACCACAGAGCTCCTTCACACTCTCATGCACATAAATGATATAAATAAGCAAAGACAAAATAGAATGATTCCAAAATTAAAAACAATGCAGCACTGAATCTGTTTTGGGCCCCCTAACTTTCTCTTTCCTCCGGCCTCTCTCTCTCTCTCTCTCTCTCTCCTGACAAAGTGAGTGTTTCCGCGCGTTGATGGGCAAGAGGGGTATACAAGCAGCAACCACCTCGCGCGTGTGTGTATGTGTGTGTAAATGCACACCTCTGGTGTTATCTTAGCACATGGCTTTGGCAGCAGCGCGGGGTGTCTAGCCGTCACAGCGGCGGCGACAGCGAGTGAGTGATAACTGTAGTAAAAGTGCAGTAAACAGTCTGAGTGATGGCGGCTGTCGGCGGGGCCAATTGAGCGTGTGACATCAGCCGTGACACATCAGCGGAGAAGCACAACGGTAACGACAGCATCGTCACGCAGCGTGCTCAGGCTATCTGTTACTGCTTAACAGCCGGCACACACAGACACACAGACATAGAGTGAACATGCAGTGATTGAAGGGGATAAACCTGACTTTCAGCTGCAGATAAGAACCTGCAATTTTTCCAAAATCACCCTTAAGTCATGAAAGGGACTGTGTGTGCGTGTGTATGTTTTTGCATGTGTGTAGTTAGAAAAGGTCACTGGTAACTCAAAGCAGGGAAATCTTAAGTATGAGGTTTGGGTGCAGTTAGAAAGGTGAAAGGTCAGAGGCTCTGGTCCCTCGAGAAAGACAACAAACACTCCTGCTCCCAAAGGAAGAGACTGAGCATCATTATAAAACACACACACAGACACACACTGACTCTATACAACGAATCATTATAACATGTAGTCTTATAATGAGGTGGTCACCTTCTAAACCTTCTAAAAAACTAATCCCCTGATGTCTCTCTCTCACTCACCTAGCGGCCTCCCATGAGACCCACTGACTGTGAGGGACTCATAATTAGGCACAGGGACACAGACATGGGAGACACAGACTCACACAGCCCATCTGAATGGAGAATATGGTCCATAGTTAGACAGATATTAATGACACCAGGACACGGCATCCCAATCAAAATGTGTCTCTCTATGGACGAAAGGTCTGAAAAACACAGAATGGGAAAACTATATATTTAAAGGGATAGTTCGGGATTTTTGACATGAATCTGTATGGCATCCCCGTCAGTAGTGTCGCACAGCCACACCGACTTACCCCCGACAGTGTCCTGTGGGCCGAGTTCTGTCCAGGTTTGGTCAGCAACGAAAGTAGGTTTGCTGGGACACTTAAATAAAAAGTTTTCCTTTTCAAAACAGCATGTGTTCAAAAGAGTGATTTATTTGCATCACAAAACCGATGTCGACGAAAAAGTCCCACGTCGTAATCACTTGGCCCTACTTTCTCTCTTTTTGTATCTCTGCGCTGCTGCAAGTGGCCGCTACTGTTTAGTTTTGTTCGTGGACGTGCCGCGTCGGAATGGGGCACTTTTTAAAGCGCCCCATTCCGACCCAGCTCCTTCCGCCCCACCAGGCTCTCTCCGGGCAGCCCAGCCCTCGTCTGTCATCTTGCAGCAGCGCAGAGATACAAAAAGAGAGAAAGTAGGACCAATTGATTACGAGGTGGGACTTTTTCGATGACATCGGTTTTGTGATGCAAATAAATCACTCTTTTGAACACATGCTGTTTTGAGAAGAAAAACTTTTTATTTAAGTGTCCCAGCAAACCTACTTTCGTTGCTGACCAAACCTGGACAGAACTCGGCCCACGGGACACTGTCGGGGGTAAGTCGGCGTGGCTGTGCGACACTACTGACGGGGATGCCATACAGATTCATGTCAAAAATCCCGAAGTATCCCTTTAATGTTAATCTGGAGAGGGCAACCCCAAAACTTGATAACACGTATCAAAGATGTTCAACTAGTGGGAATTTTAAGATAATATTATATAGTAATCCCCAAAAATGTTTTTTTTATCTGTGATTGCTCAAATGAGAGTTCTGAGGAAGGAGTTTTTCTGAAGAAACTTCCTGAGAAAATAGTTGAGAGATGCAGCTGCCATGCACACATAAAAGGCAAAATGATTTCCTCTTTGGCTTTTGTATGGACAAAACAAATGAAATAGTATGTGTTAATTATTGAGCTTTAAATGGATGGTAGGTAGGTTTTGTTTCTGTTAAGTTTACAATACAAAGATATCCCTGAACCTGAATAAATGAAACTGAAACTAACTACGTGACTAGTTCACTTTAAAGAGGAGGGAAAGATCTGTTTCTGTTAATTCAGGTGAACTTTACTTATTTTACTGCAATATTAACACAGTACAGTGGCTACAAAACAGACAATCAAACACATAATATAGTTTTAGTCTGAAAAAAAATGGCTGGAAACTATTTATACATGGTGACAGATGGATTCATTTTCAGCTATCTATGTTCTGTAACATGAAAAACACAATATAAATAAAACAGCCTAAATCTAAAAATCTGAACAATAGCTTCCTCTGATTATTGGATAGAATCATTGCAATGTGCATGTAACTATCACTGATGTATTTAAATACTGCTAGAACTCTATCTGTCTGTCTTCTTCTGTCTGTCAGCAACAAGCAACATAAACACAAAGTTGCCATCACCTTTTGGCTTTCAGGGCAGTTTCTCATAAAAGCAAACATTATAAATACTCCAAGACGACCAGTTATATTCATGCCAAAGCCACAGGTCACAGAGAAGAAATGCAGATTTACACAAACTGTCTTTCATTTTAAATAAACACCCAGATGATAACGGCGGGTTTGACACTTAAGCTGGCTAACACCTACTCAGTGTGACCAGAGTTCAAGTGTTTCTATCTCTCTTTCTCCACTATAGAGAGGGAGAGAGAGAGGGAAGAGAGAGAGAGAAAGAATGGGAGGAAGAGGGAGAGAGAGCAGCATTTAACCTCGGAGGGTCAGACCAAAAATTCAGTTGAAATTCTCTGTGATCAATAAGTCCAAGAAACACATGCACCCACGCAGCGCTGTCACAAATACACAGATACACTCTAAAACATAAAAACCTTTCAGTACGAAACACACACACACGCACACACAAACACACTGTGGAAAATCTGGCCTCAGCTGTGCTCTCCTCTCGAGCGAGGCACTAACTGACGGCTAATCGATTAGTGCTTGGTGACCTCTGACCCTGCTAGCTTCCTGTCTGACAGATTACACCTCCGCAGTTCCATAGGACTGCATTCGCCCGCCTCAGTGTGTGTGTGTGTGCAGCTTTCTAGTGTGTCTCAGCTTTCTAGCTCCACACCAGAACAGAAATAACAGTAATGTTCCTGAATGGTCTTTCATAAAGACCACACATATCTACATATTTTATACACACGTGTGTTTGTGTTTTTGTCTATGGCGGTGCCATACACAGTGTTTGTTGTTTGTTTGGGCGTGTGCTATGTGTTACTGTGGCGACACAGACGGTGTGCAGATCATGCAGCTCAGTCTGGGAGTGGTGATGCATTTGTGTGTGTGTGTGTGTGTGTGTGTGTGTGTGTGTGTGTTGGGGCGGTGTTTCCCGTGCAGAGCAGGCCAGGAAGAGAGCACCAGTGTCCTGCCGAGAGGGGCATTGTTATCTACCTCCTAACAAACACACACACACACACACACACAGATATTTATACCTGTGTGGGTTACAATGACTTCACCAGCTCGCTCTGCACAACCTTAACAAAGGGAAATAAGACCTCATTGTGGACGAGTGTCCCCCAGCACACTCACATACACACACACACACACACACACACAGGAGCGTAGTGCTTGCAGACTCAGCCGTCCGTAAGATCAGACAAGGTTAGCATTTTTATTCTGACACGGCTATTAATAATGAAATGATGCATGGCTGGCACATTTTCTCTTGACTCTCCTCTCTTCTCTACAAATTCTTTTTTACAGTTGTACAAACTCTCATACAGTAGGTAAACATACTCTTGCTCTGCCTCCCAAAACACCTCAACCACCAGTTCACTTTGTGGTGAGGGGAAAATTCCCACTCCCACCAGTGTATCTGTTAAAGGGTACGTCTGTGTGTGTGTGTGTGTGTGTGTGTGTGTAGTCTGCAGGGAGTTTCCAGATCATAAATTTGTTTGCTTTTTAATGACAGAGCTTAAGATATTCACACACATGTGCACACACCACGACCAACCACCTATCGTGAATGAGCTGCTCTGTACTCTTCCCCTTGATACCATATGTGTGTGTGAGAGAGACTAATGGTTGTCCAGTAATGGCTGTGCGCTGAGAGAGATCTCTGTGTGTAGGTACCCAGAGGCTTCTAACCACAGTCTCATCGCCTACCAGAAGATTATCCACATACCACACGAATACACACACACACACACACACACACACACACACATGTATGATAGTGAAGAAGTCATCCAGTCCAGTAGTAGGTTACATAATCACTCCCCAAGTCAATCAGTCAGCAAGTTTGTTGATCAATCAGCCAAGTCATTAAATAAGTCAGTCAGTAGGTTAATTAGTCAGTTAACTGAATGGAAATGATTGATATAGATTTAACATAAAATCATGTCTCCTGTTCTACATTGCTGACACCCAGGCTTGATTTTTTCCCTCCATGATACAATATCCAGTAAACTGTAATGCTTGTGGCTTGAAATGATTTCCGATACACTGTGCCAGGTCTATAAATCCCTAGAGAACTGTACCATAGCCTGGTCCCAGACCTCTGAATCACTGCCCGCATATCTGATTTTTTTTCAACAATTCAAATCGGTCTGGTTTTGTGCTTATTGATTTTACTGTTTCCTCTGGTTGAAAGAACAACTGAACCAACCACAGATTTTCAGGCAGGTTTAAAAATGGGCACATAACCCTCTTGAGCCAGACCCAAAAAAGTCAACAGAAATATCAACTCTTAAATAAACATGGCAAACAAAAGTATGTTAACTGCTTTACTGCAATTTACGTGTCGACTAGAAATGAGAGAAGAATGCATCAGTCATTGCTAATTGGTTAGAGCAGAAAAACTGAACAGAACTGAATCTTCAGGAGATATTTAAAGTAGTGTAAAGGGAATTAATATTTCTTGGAAAACAGTTGCCGAAAACATGTTATTTTCTGAACACATCTGACTGCTCCCATGAGTGGGCTTCTGCAGACACTAAGAATCCTGCTCATTTTTACCAGACGTTAATGGGAATGCCATTTTTGCAGGTATTTGGTTGGTAAAGATGGGCTCAGTCATACTGGAGAAGGAGAGTGGATTGATAGAGGTGGAAAAACAGGATCAGTTGATACCAATGGGTCGGAGCGAGGTTTCATCCTCTGGAGACCCAGAATGAATTAATTTGGACTCCAAAGGTAATATGATTGATTTTCTGAGAGTTGTTATTGGACTGATTTATCAGTGGGGGCAGTAACACAGGCACTATTTTTTGGTGATGACATGCAGGTTTGAATGGAGGCCTGGACTGCTGCTGCAAAGGCTGAACCTTTCGTACATGGGGCACACACTCATATACTAACTGAGCTAACCAGCACTCCAAACAGGCAGCATTTTAATGTGTTCTCCCTTTAAAATGAAAAAAATCTTTCAACTTATCCAAAGCAAATTCAATTACAAACACAAATGTTACTAACACACACATACATGAACATAAATCCATTGAACCACTCACACACTGCATAAAAGTAACTGTAGTTTTTGTCAACAGGCAGCCTCTTAGGCATCATAAGAGCTTCGACAGGAACAGATGGGAAAATGTGTGAGTGTGTGTGGATGTGTGTGAATGTATGAGGCCATCATGTCTGTGTTTGTAGCTTTTAGGGTAACGTGATCCCTGCCTGAGGGAGGAAAGGGAGGATGAGGGAGGTGAAAGAAGAGGAAAGGGGGAGGACAGAAAGAGGAAAAGGGTGTGTGTATGTGTGTTGGGGGGTGTGGGTCAGGCACACATTACACATCTGTGTGGACTCCACTCCAGCCATAGCCCATGGCAGTTCAGTTTTCTTACTAATATTCACAGCCGCATTCCCCTAACACACAGATAGCAATCACAGATCTCCTTCTCCAGCAAAAATGACCAAAAACCAACAAACAAAAGAAGAATTCCTGCAATCTGTCCTCGGCCTGTAGCCTTGGCCCTTGGGTATTTGTTAGGAGATGGAGAGAGAAATTAAAGACAAATACAAAGAAAAAAGAGAAAATGAAAATAAGAGAAAACAGAAAAATGCACCACTGCTCCAGTATTCTCAACACAACCTCTAGCTCTGACCCTGAACAAGCCGAGTACAGTTAGTTTAGACAGTTTGTCGAGAGAATATCATGTGTATATGTGTGTGTGCATGAGTGTGTGTGAGAGAGTGTGTGTATGTGTGTGCGTCCATTAAAGCGGGCAGTTAAACTAAATCAGCAAGTAATGTGAATGCAGAGCTTCTAAATGCTAGGACAGGTGCAGACTGAGGGACTAAATGAGAAAAATGAATAAAACATACTCCTCTCTCTCTCTCTGTCTCTTTCCCACACACATACACACAAACACAATGTGAACGCTGACATTAAGTCAATGGTATGAATAATTCCCAATAGTCCTCATCTCCAAGCAATTGCTGACCTTTAACACAGGAAGTGATACTGCAACATGAGAGAGAGAGAGAGAGAGAGAGAGAGAGAGAGAGAGAGAGAAATACAGCTGAGCTGATGGGAATGTCATTAGTTTAGACTGATTGACTGAAAGATTACAATGTAAAATGACACAAACTGAGCCAGTATGTAGCAGAGTGTTTAATGTGCTAACACTGTACCTTACTCTGCTCATGCCAGTAAATGAAAGTTTAGAGGATGAGAAGCTCTGATAGAAAGGAGGGCAAAGAAGGAAAAGAGAGACGAGGACGGGTCAAGAGAGGAGAAGGCATAATATCTCACTGTCTATTTTAGAAATGTGTGTGGTGTGTGCGTGTGTGTGTCAGACAGTGACAGTTGAGCGAACAGTGACATACCAGGTTGGCAGAGATATTTTGGTAACTAGGACAAGACAGAGAGAGAGAGAGAGAGAGAGAGAGATGGAGAGAGTGAAAGAGATAGTGAGGAAGACAAAGGCAGAGAAGATGAAGAGATCGTTTAGAAGATCCCCTCTCTCCCTTCATAGCCTTTCTTCACCTCCTCCCCTCCTCCCCCTTTCCCTCCTCTTACAGCTGATTGACAGCACCCTTTCCTCCCCCACCCGGCGCTCTTTGATTGACAGGACTCCCCAGACTGAAGCTCTTATCCCCTGAAACAAACCCTGCTCTGCTCCTCCTCACCTTCTTTCTCTCCTCTGTCTGCCTAGACAAGTACTCCTCTCCCCCTCCCTTTTCTCCTCACCCTCCTCCTTTCTTCCTCTTGCTCTGTCTGTAAATGCTTTCTTATCATGTTCACCTCTTTCTATCGTTTTTCCATCCCTTCCTCCTTCCTCTCTTTCTCATCATCTTTTCCTCAAGCTTTGACCCCTCTTAACCCAATAGATTACGCACACACACACGCACACACGCACACACACACACACACACACACACACACACACATAGGGAACCCCTTAAACCCCTCAGGCTTATGTGGGCCCCTTTAGACTTTGAGAGGACACACACTAGTACCCATAACCCCCTACACACATACACACACACACACACACACATACTCACATAATATCACACACTCTCAAACCACCTTCCTTAAGTCTTGACACTGATCTGAGCCCTGAGCACACACTGCCTGAGACTATAACCCCCTCAAACCACACACACACACACACAGCCTGAGCCTATTAAGCCAATCGTAGAAGTCTAAACAGGCAGCAAACTGAGCAGTGAGGTAGGTAACCCCTCAGGGCCACAGAGAGAGTAAAACAGAGTCAAAAGAGGAATAAGAGAAAGAGAGAGACAGACAGAGAGCGGTGGAGGGAAGGGGAGAGAGGGGATGAAGAGGGGAATCATGGGAGGAGAAAGAAAGAGAAAGAGGAGATGAAGATGTCTGAGCGATTGAGGAGATACAAGCAGGAGAAACTGAATGGCAGCCACACACACTCACACACACAAGAGCAGGAGAGTGGATGTGCCTCTTTAGGAGTCAAGCAGGCGTATGATAGGATATCGTTGCATGTCGTTAACCCTATATTAACCCCGAGAGGCAGTGGGACACTCACTGTGCTACAACATGGATTAACTGGGCCACACACACTCACACACACACGTACATACACATGGGCTGGCACCATGAGCAAGCTGTCAGTCACACACACACACATACATATGCACATGCACACAAGAACTGATGTCCCCACTGACACCATGCAATGAGCTGTCAATCACATGCAAACATCTGTGCATGCAAACATGCAAACGTCTGTGACCACAAACAAATGCTGCAATAAACACCTCTTTGATATTAAACAGCATTTTGGGAGGACATGCTGATGGAAAAGAAAAAATCTGAAATGTTTTTATTGGTTCACTTCATTCCTCCAATACAAACAGTCATGAGGCCACTTCCTTCCACCTTCACTCACACTCTGTCACCTTCTGACCAGGTGCTAAAAACAACCACTGGGAGTCATTGATGCAGCGACAGAACACATGAGCACACAAAGCCAGCCGAACCAGAATCACAGCAACATGAGCCTGAACCTCTCCCCGGTACCACTGAGCTTTCAGCTGTTATTTGCTCCTTGTTGGTACTCCATGAATTCACAATATTATAATCCTGGTTACTTCTAGTGTTAACTATGAACTTAGTCTAAACTAAAACTAAACTTAAACTAAATTAGCTTCAGGCTTCTGGTCAAGCAAACACACATGAACATCATCTTCTGTGTAACATGGTCACTGTAATACATCACTCCAATCTTAACCATCACTTAGACTACAGGCAATGTAACTATATTTTATTACCATAACATAACAGTCGACAAGTGCAAAATTTTCATCTCAGTTTAACTTAGAAGCTAAACTCTATGAGCACGAACAATATCACTGTGATGTCAGAGATCTTTTATTATTGTTTATTAGGGCTTCCCCCTAAATGTCAGGAAGACAAGATGATTCACATTTTGTGAGTGGAATCATTGCCCTTTTTTAGCTACACAGAGCAATGCAGGAAAACAGCACAGCAGGGTACAAACTTTACAAAGTGTGTGTTGTTGAACTTCAGACTGTAAAGGAAATAAATGGAGAGGAGTGATGGAAAGAGAGCACAGCACGATGCAGAGCAACTCATTTCTGTTCACTGATCTGATGCTGAATGCTCGCTACATTCACTCAGTGGTGGAGTGTGGAGTGGAGTGATCAGCTAAATGTACCTCAATCATCAAAAGTAAAAGCACTCATTTTGTACGTTATTGTATGAACGAATATTCTGTTTTCATCATTACCAGACGTGAGAGCATAAAACATTGTACACTGCTGGGTAGTTAGTCTGACTGGATCATATCACATAAGCACAGTACACGCATAATGAAGTAGAATTAGTGCTTTTAATGCTGACACTGGTACTGTCTCTGTTACAGATGGTATTAATAAGATAGAACGACATGAGCATTTTTAGCTATGACGACATGTGATTTCAGTTAGCCTTCAGAAATATTTGTCTGTTTACAAGCAGTGACACACTTGTAGCTCTTATTCTGACATTTTTGCTCTCTCTCTCCACATGTTTGGGTCGGACAGCAGACTTCCAGATGTTAAACTGAGAGGCTGTGAACCACTGCGAAGTGGGGGGGGGATGCACAGGAAGTATCCCACGGTATCCACGGTAACCTTGACATTCCATCCTGACCAAGTTCCCTGACATCTCCCACAATTCAGTATGCTTGTCTCCTCCAGCCATAAAACACACACACATGGGTGCGCACGCGCGCACACACACACACAATGTAGTCGCACAACATCAATCCTCCAAACACTCCAGAATACATTATAATTATATACCTATTATTGTCTTCCTTTGTATCTAATATATCATCTATTCTTTCAGTGGCCAAGCCCAAGTCACAGCTAACCACCCACACACGCATACACACATGCAACCACACACGTACACACACCTTCCAGGCGACAATATAATGGAGTGTAAGCTGAGATATCTGAGATAGCCGACAAAAACAGGAGAATGTGTGTGTGGTGTTAAGAATGTCCTACACACACACACAAACACAAATGCACACATAAGTAACACAGTTATGTGCAGCTGTCCATCATGACTGCTTTTACACTCTGTGTCTTACATAGGATACACACACACACACACACACACAATATTTGTGCTCTTTGAAACAGGTCCATCAAAGCTAACTTTGAGACTCGAGTGTTCTACTTCATAAGATTTCTCCAAACACAAAAATAAGTGTGACAGAGAAAAAGGGGAGCAAAATCCTTAAAGCTAAAAGTGGGAAGTAAGGTGTTTGACATAGAAAGGAATTTATTTCCATGGATTCAGGATAGGTTAACATTTTGTGTTTTTAGTATTAAAGCATCATTGTTTATAACATAAATAATAGATTTTAAATCATTTGGATGCTACACTGATTTGTAGTCATTTAACTTTGAGCTCCGGCTGCTCCTCCACAACCTGTCTGTGATTTACAGAGTTTCCTCATGGACAGTAAACTGCTGTCATTTGTGCTGTTAGCTAATGTTAGCTTAGTTTGTTAGCCAGGCTCTTGGACTGTAAGCTCAGAGCACCAGGAAAGGTTTTCAGGTCCAGGGCATGGGTGATAGGGAGTGGAGCTGGTCTTGTGCCAGAACCGGAGCTCAGGTAATGTAACTGGGCTCAGCAGACTCCATGAACATATGGCAGCAGCTACAAGTAAATTGACAGAGGAAGCTAAGAACAGACAAGAGTAAATCTGAAACCAACTTTTAGGCTGAAAGACAGACACATAGCTGGGCTGCTATCAAGTCAGTAGTTTTTATTTAAGAGTTATTTAATCACAACAAATACACTGACTAGAATGCAGACTAGAACTAGTGTGATATTTGTCTTGGTAGCATTTGATCTGATTTGATAGAGAAGATCAAGTGAAGCATGTTTGACCCGAGATGAAAAGAAAGTACAATAAAGTGAAACGTGTTTCATTTGTGGTGTTCAGCGGAAGACAAAACAATACTTCTACACATTTGGCTGTCTCAACTCTCAAACAGACCTCATATATTGTTCTGGGGTTAAAACATTGGACCTTCGACATGCCAAGAATGAGGAAATAATGTCATTTACATTTGTTAAATAGGACAATACAATACAAAAATCATAAAATGACTGATACCCATGACAGTCATTTACTCTATACCATTACAATGATGCCTCAACTTCACTGTTTTAGGCCAGTGAGGCTAGTGATGTTAGTATGTTATTATATTATTACTAATACTCATTACTATTACTGAATTTTTAGCCTGTAAAATGCTTCTATATAAATATATGTGAATTGTCTTGTTCCTTCAGTTAGGATGGGTTTAATATTTTACTGGTTACAACAACAAAAAGAAATCATCGGTTTCTCTGATAGCGTGCTGAGAGTAATCAGAATAAGCACTCCTTCACTCCGTTCCCTGTGAACTTCTCTTCCAAACACTCACAGACGTGCATGCAGAAAAACCTGCTCACAGAGGGTTAAAACAACTGCCAAGAAGAAATCAGATTAAAATGAGGTTGGATCTCATTTCAGTTTTTCTCTGTCACTTTTTTCTTTGCTCATGACCCATTTTTCTGTGCTGCTGCAGGAGAGACAGTGAGAGGGAGAGAGAGGGGGGGGGGGGGTAACTTCAGTACCCCACCTCAACACACAAGAGGAAAGAAAGAAACAGACAGACAGACAGGTGGGAAAGAAGGCAGTGGCAGTAAAAACGACAGACAGCTAGTAAACAGCTCTGCGTTTTGCATTACGTAGAAGAAACACATGCTCCTCTGTGCGCCGTTCTTCACTCAAGTCTGAAGATGTGCATGAGTGTGTATGTGTGCATGCATTTGTGTGAATTTGGTAGATAGAAGGTAGTAGCTGATGAGCATTTATGCCCCCTCTGCACAGGTCAGTGACTCCATCACTGAAGTGCACATGCAGATATAAATGAGATGTAAATGTGTGTGGACCTTTAATTCCTGCAACTTTCAGCCATTCACCACCGCTAATGACTCCTGCATGCAAAGCTACAGTCTCAAATGTTTCACTCTTCTTCCATCAGAAGCCATCAATACTTTCTAAGTAGCATCTATTTCAGGAGTGACAGCGGATCATCTAAACACACAAACACGCCACCATTCAAACAGGTCAACACCAGTGTGTGTCTGAGTGTGTGTAGGAGAGACAAAGATAGAGACAGAGTGAGAGACAGTACCTGTCGATGATAACAGGGTCTGAGGGTGTCTCATTACGGTTCCCGCAGCTCTTCTTGTCACAGCACCGACTACAAGAAGAGAAAGGCAGAAGAAGAAGAAGACAGAGTTAGAAAAGAGTCAGACACAGGGAACATACAGTACTTTACATGGAGTTCAGATTGAGACATTTAAATGAGTGTTACAGCATATTATGTGCTTTGTCTGCACTGATGTGGAGAACTTAACAGTAAATTCACAGGAATCGATCAAATGTGTCTAAAACAGGCCAACAGGAAAAGTCTGTTGTGCCGAGCAGGTCTACACTGACAGCACAGATAAAAATAGACTTGGACATGGAGAGTGAGAATAAAGCAGGATGTGAACGAAATACACAAGTTTTATGAGACTAGCCAGCTGGTGAGGTTAGCCATTTTGTGCTATGTTAGTAGTTTAGATTCAGAAGTTTTAAAACAGGTCAAGTGGATGAACTGGATAAATTTTACTTTGTAGCTCTGGTCAACAGATCTTTCCCTGTTCCAATAACCAGTTCCTGCCACATTGCATTGCTTGTTTCTTTTAAATAACGATGCTGGGCTTGGGAAAGGTGTGAGCACATACACATCCAGCTTCTTTTCACACCTGCTAGCATAAAGATGCACCCCAGATCCCAACCGTGTTTTTTCAAGATGCTGCGATTATCAATCAAGGTAATGCTCGTGCTGTCAGACTGCCCTTTATTTCAGCAAATGTACAATATTGAGTTTATGCTTATGTTCAGGTGACAGAGCCCTGTAGTATGGGATTTACATACAATATTTTTAGCATGATTATTTCTTAACCTTAAGCACATGATTATTATTGTACCATGTAATCTTGATGGCAAATGTCACCTAACCCTAACATTTTATTTTTGACATTTTATCCCAAACCATGATGTTTTCCTAAACCCAACCAAACCGCAGCACTGTCTCTGTTACAGATTTCTCCAGTTTTGGTTTGTAACACAGATAAATGGTGCAGTTTCTTCATCACAAACACTAAAACATCCCTGAGCTTCGGGCTGGATATCCAGCTCTGTTCTGGACCTTGTTTTAAGGTGGTGACACATCCAGTTTCATTAAGCAGTTTTTCAGCACAATGCTCAGAGCATTCAGTGGAGCTTCATTAAAAACACCTTGAATGCTGTTTCAAATGAAGATTGATTTGACTTTTAAAGGGCCACTCCACCAATTTAATACATTCAACTCCATTTACTAGTCATGGGGAATAATGCACAGCTTGTGAAAAATGTTCTCTAATGTCTGTGGCTCTGAAGCAGCTTTGTCATAGCTGAGAAAATATCTGCTGCTGATATCAGAGTGATGTCATCAGCTACAAATTCATAAGAGAAAGCCTATGGTCCGTTTTACACATTATGAGTATGGAGTTTGAAAAGACACGTGAAGCAGGTAACATCTAATGAAAGTTGCAATTGAGCTGCATTATTATCGTTTTCTTCAGGAAAGCTCTTATACTTTATTACATTTAATTAAATTTAATTTTGAGAGAATATTTGCCATGCATGAATTTTAAACCACTAGAAGCTGACTTCCATTCCATCCTCCCTACTTGTACTCATGAGCAGGTGAGATGGAGGGTGGGAGGATTGAAGAGGCCTGAGGCTCAGAAGAGGAGTGGGTGGGATACACACACACACACACACACACACACACACACACACACACACACACACACACAAAAGTCAGAACAAAAAGCTGGCATGCGCACCAAAATTCACACATATGTACTGCGAGTCTGTCAAAGATTTCTTGCGTGCATCAATTATGAATAAAGATGTAAGCAGGAGGTGAAGGGTAAACCCGGGGGGGAAGAGTGAAAGGGTGAGCGTGGGAGGGAAAGCTAAAACAAAAGGGTGGGAAGAAGAGGAAGGGGAGATGTCTCAGGTTTCCCACCGTCACAGATGGCAGAGGTGGAAAGAAAGAGGCTGATACGTTACACCTTACACATTGTCTCCACTATCTGCTGCTCTGCCTCTCTTTCTGCTCTCTCTGTCATTTCCTTTCTGCTGCTCCATGAACTGGGTCACTTTGCGGCCCCATCAGAGAACAGTGCAGCACCAGCGAGAGGTTAGAGAGGGGGAGAACGAGTGATAAGGGAATGGGAAAATGGGGAGCACAAGAAAAGGGGAAAGCTATAAGCCTGAGGAGGAGGGAGAGAGAGGGAGGGGAGGATGGGTGAGGGTGAGTAGGGGGGAGGTTGATGAGGAGGGGAGATTAAGGGAGGTTAGTGGAGGAAAAAGAGATGGTAGCAGAGTGGAAGATGTTATAAATGGAGGGGTAGTGGGAAGGAAAACGAGGGGCGGGATGGGGGTAATGTAGCACTTATTGCTGTGGATCCTGGTGATCTAATCATCTGTTCTCCCCTCCTCCAGCCACACACACACACACACACACATAGAGTGCACATACACTTTTAAACAACAGTCTCAACAATATAATATGATATATAATATAATATATATAATAAAGTGCTCTTCTCACCTTTATATTATGTGATGAATGTGTACAATGGTCTTAGTTAAAGGAAGCAAAGGGAGAAATTTACTAATCAATTTTGATATTCAGCTAATGTTATGAATCAAGAAACAGTGCCAAACATTCACAGGTTTCTACTCAGATATGAGAAACAAGCAATTTGAAGATTTTTGGGCTCTGTGATCAGCAAGGATCATGGATTAATCATAAAAATATTAAACAAACGAGGAATGAATGTACTTGTTAGTTGCAGCCATAAAGCCAACACAAATATGTTGGTACAAAAAACTACTGTATTTCCAACATGGGAAAAAACTCGCTCTCTAACACTTCACTCACTATATGCTTTCATGATCACAGATTCAGTGAGACAGGTTAAACATTTGTCTGGAGGTCTGCAGGTTTCCTTATTTTATGTCTTTTCTGCATTGTTATTTGATTACAAATGAATTTAATAAAAATATAATAATATAATAATATTTAATTACCTTTGAGTACTAATAAGATGTCCAGTATTTCAATATAAGACCAGTCCTCAATGACTGCAAGTCAGATATTTGCTCTCATTTCTCTTCTACATTTTTGAACTCTTTAACCTGCTGCTGGACATTACAACTATGTGCAGCCAAATAATTTTATTTAAAATTCAGAGACAAAAGTAAAAGACCTACTAATGTATAAAATAAATACTATACTATGCTTTACACTCTACTATAACAAAGGTGGAGGACCCACTCAGTTCAATCATCATGAAACTTCAATAAAAAGCTGGAAAAGCTGATACATAGCCTGACAAAGTGGAAATACAGACAATACTTTGAAATACAGAGAGATTCATTTAAATAAACACATTATATGAAAAGCATAATTGATCCAGTCGTCCATTCTGGACTAAAACTGTTCATGTGTTTGTGCCAGAGCTCCAACCAGGTTTGCAAGCAGGTCTGTGCAGTGGCAGATTGGCTGGGAGCATATGGCTAATAGCACCACCATGACAATGAGCCACACTGATTAATGGACACCCTTTGTGTGTGTGTTCTACGTTGTGTGCTATGTGGTTATCTGCGAGGCCCCTGCTGCAGAATCAGCATGTGAGAACATGAGGCAACAGCCGTAACTCTGACCTTAGTCGCTGTCACCGACAAGTAAGTGTTTACACTCGTCACCGTAGAAGTCACACTTTCTGCACCGGTGCTGAGGAAATGTTTGAACACCGGAGGCCTTCCTATTGTAAGTTCACATGTTCAATACATGCTATGCAAAACATGTCCATAATGAATTCCACACACGATGAACAACAATAATTTACGATAAAATCGGTTGCCAAATACAATTTATTTATAAATTCCTTGTAAAACATATCAGAATTTCAATTGGTTTTCCATAAAGCTCTGCAGCTGAACTGCCTGAAGATTATTCAGTGAGCTATAGAATAAAATATTAGTGTCCCTGATTTCATGGCTAAAATCCCTGCTTGTGCATATAGATGAACCCCAATTTATATTGTTACAGTTAAAGTTGTTCAGTGACAAGGTCAGGAAATAAGAACAACTTAATTCATGTGCTAAATTTGAATTTTTATAACTGTGGTGTGCGTGAGCAAGCGTGCATATGCATACTTCTTTGTGTGAGTGTGTGTCTGTGTGTGTGAGAGACCCTGCCTATATTTTATAGTCAGATTGTGGAGGAAGGGCCATTTGTTAGCCATGAAACAACAGGAGGGTTCAGATTGACTAATGAGTTTCTCTGTGTCCTAATTAACCAGGCGTCACAGACACACACACACGCAACGCATGCATCCACACACACATTTTCTATTGTATAGGATAGGTTGGTAAAATGCTTCTATAAATAGAATTCTTTCCTCCCAACCTACTTCCGAAGAAATTCATCTTTAGATTATAATTAAAGCAACGACTCTGATAGCTAAAACTCATCTTCTTCAAGCGATATCGCTTCACGTGGATGCGTATATATGCGTCTGGGTTCGTATGTGTGGGGGGGTTAATGAGGGTGACAAAATAAGAAATGTATTGAGTACAGAGAGGTGATTGGTGGGAACTTTATGCAGACTAATAAAGTATGTTGTAGATGTGGAGGCGAGAGGAGAGGAGAGGAGAGGAGAGGAGAGGAGAGATTGTTTAAAGATGCAGAGGAAAAGAGGGACAAATAGATTTGATGCACGCAGTCTCACCTGCACATGATCTCATGTGTCAGCAGCACTCTGCACATCTCTGGGTTCTTGTCTTGGCCTTCATAAACAATTGCCTGTGAAAAGAGACAGAGAGACGCAGAGAGGAAGAAGAAAACACATTGTTAGCTCACAGACACACACAGTAGTTTACTCAATCCTTCATGGGCTGCTTCTTTGTAGCCAAATAAGTATTTATTTGATTCTGTGTAATGCAATTAGCTCAAGATTAGCAATTTCAGTAAATCTTAATATATTACATTAAGAGTTGATGTTTGTATTATTTAAAAGCAAAGTTAATGTGAATATTATAAATTAGAGGAAAAAGAGCCAAATATTAACAACAACAACAACAACAACAACAACAATAATAATAATAATAATAATAATAATAATAATAATTTTGCTTGATCTTCAGGTTTGCTGAAGAAGACTAGAAAGGTGTTATATAAGTAAAGTCCATTTATATTTATAGTAATATTACATTAAATAAAAATAATAAAATCATTCTTAAATGTTACTTAAACAGGTGTAAATGGTGTATCTGAGTATTAATGGCACAGACGATGTAAATGTGCAATTAAATTAAAATTAAATGACATTGACAATACTAGAATTAGTGCATTGTTGGTTTTGGTCTTCTGACAGAATTTGTTGAGAATGAGAAAATATAGAAATATAGAATATTTCCATCCTTTTCCTTTAAATCTCCATAAAATTGTTGCAGGTTCATATCATTTAGTCAGACTGAACATGAGCAGGTTCTTCATAAGTGTGTTAGACAGATGATACATGTCAGTCAGTGTCTGCATCAGTGCATGGATGCATAAATGTATTTGTATGTTTTCAGACCACTGCACTCTAAATGTACCAAAAGCAAAAGGAGATTCCGCAGCAGTGAGAAAAGACGATGACAGTGTGAGTCTGGGAGAAACTCTGGAGCTGTGCTGTACATTTATTTTCCTGCATCAAGCTCTGAAACTAACACTGACAGACAGAGTGTTGTTGGGGTAACAGATTAGATCCCACTTCACCTCACACATAGTTCAGCACCTTTGCTTCACATACACACACTCACACTCATTGTGTGTCACCCCGCCCACACACACCCGCTCACACACCTTGTTTTAGAGGCTCAGATAAAAAAAAATAACAACCACATCTCGTCTGCTCACATGCTGATCAGGTGAAAGTGATGTTAGAAATATAAAGTAGTATTTTCATAAAGTGGCGGCCATATTTAGTGCTTCTCCTCATCTTTTACCTGCTGCCATTATATAATATTCCTGGTTCTGGTAAGGAAGCTCAGAATAAAGCAAAAGCACACGTCACACTCTGCTACGCCATCCATCAATCAATACACGTGCCCTGTCTGTCTTTGGTCTATTCCAGTCTGTTTGATCTGTCACTCCAAACTCCAGCAAGTCTCACCGAGTGACAGGCTCACTTTTCTCCATGAACGGTGAAGAAGTCTCACTGTCCTCTCTAATAGTCTTCAGCTGGGGTTCAGACTAGCTGCTGCCAGCCAGCTAATGGTAGTTTGAGTTTGTAAATGAAGCTCATTTAGCTGAGTGAGATCCCAACAGCTCTAAATAAAACACAACACTTGTATTGAAGCCATGTGTGTAAAACTGAAAACACTACTTATTCAAACATACCAGTGGCATATTCACAATGTGGCTCAGAGAAGTGATAGATGATGATACCTGATGAGTTTGTGTGAAGAAGGAGATAGGAACACTATGGAGGGGCCTTTAAAAGACTAAAAAAAATCTTGCTTACATGTGAGCTTGGAGTGTCCCACCAGGGGCCCCAGGGCGAGCATGCTCCATATGGGGCCCCAGCATGAGCTGACACTGTAGACTGAGCCTCTCATTTGTAGAGACTACAGCCCTACATGGTCTTCAGAAACTAGCTTGGAGCTTTGCAGCATTAATGGAAAGCAGTGACAGGGGCTGTACAGTCTGAGGGCCCCATTACAATATTGTTGTAGCCTAAAGCATTTCATACTAATAGTGAGTTGTCTCCAGGACCCTCTGTGTTTTCTGGAATTGGAGCCCCCATTTGTTTCAGGGCCTGGGGCCTCTGTCAGTTATAATTTTCCATGCATGTGCATATATTCCATTTGAAAAGCCTCAGCAGAAAAAGTATCGATACATGAACTACATACTACATATAATACTCTGGAGCGTGAAGAGCTCCCAGTGGTCCAAGACTTGAGGACTGTGCATGCCCAGGCATGAAGTTTGTAATATGAAACAAAAATAATCTTTTGAGATTGATATTTTTGTTGCAGAAAGTACAACTACAGGTAGACAGAACTAGTGCTAAGCTAACATTAAGTTTCACAAAAAGAAGATGTACAAGGTGACAGGTGTGATGGCAACATAGAGACTGATGTGCAACTTTAGCCAAATGAGAGAGACAGCGAGATAAACAGAGATTTCAACAGAAGCTCTTGTTAACGTCACTGAGCTTCATCCAACAACCTGAACATGTGAAACTGTTTCTCTAATCCCTCCTCAACAGCATCCCTTGTCATATTTTCCTTCGATCGTGGCTAACAGCAACACTGTGTAGCCTTTCTACCATAAAAATATTTAAATCATGTTGCTGATACACTGACTTGTAATCAGGTGAATGGTGTCTCTGTCATTCGTATATGTGTTCTCACACTATATAACTTTGGGCTCCATGTATGATCACTCTCCACTTAACAACTGTAGCTGCTGTTAGCTAATGTTAGCTCAGTTTCTTGTTGATGGTGTTTGGCTGCTCGGACTGAGAGCTCAGAGCACCAAGAGAGCATTAGCGTTTGTATCACAGGCATTTCAGACCACTCAGAAGAGGTTATATCAGCAGCAGAGAATGCTGACGGAGTGAAGCCAGTGTCGCACCAGAAATGGAGCTGGGTAAGTGGACAATGTAACCAGGCTCAGCAGCCTCTATGGACATTATAACAGTGAAAAGACCAGAGAGGATGTTGATGGAGGAAGCTAAGAAGAGAAAAGGAGAGAGTGAGCAAGTGACAAGCCGGACAAGAGTACGTGTGGGACTGACTTTTAGTGGTTGGTGAGAGCTTGGTGGAATAAAAGGCTGAAAGACAGACGGTGAGCTGGGCTGACTGCTGTTGAACTAGTCAGTAATATTAGCTGCTGCTACGTCTGCTGTTGGTGACCTGGTTGATGTTTGGCTATTAGCAAGGTTGTCGACTCGCTAGTGTTTACTCGAGTACAGCTGAACATAGTTACACAGTGGGATTACACTCTGAAAGTGGAGGCAACAAATTACAAAAATACAAATTTCTCCGCATCCACAACTCGCTTTAATGAAAGCAAATCTGAGTGTGGGAAGTGTAGGAAAAGATAAAACAGATAGGCAAGGAAATGTACTTTATAAACCATGCTGCTGTCTATGATTAGACCTGCTCATTGTGCCATGGGAAAAGAGTGGGCTGGGCAACTTCCCCTGAACTTGTTTCCTATCTGGACAAACATGCATCAGTGTCATCTCAACCTCCCAATCTTCTCTCTTTTTTGCACTTTTGCTCTTTTGTTCTCTCTCTCTCTCTCTCTCTCTCTCTCTCTCTCTCTCTCTCTCTCTCTCTCTCTCTCTCTCTCTCTCTCTCTCTCTCTCTCCACACACACACACACACACACACACACACACACACAGAAGGAAACCTTCACACCTTGGGCCAAGTGAATTCATTTATCTTTATGAACAGAATTAGGTCTGATGAAACTGAGCTTTCCTCCAAAATCACAGCAGAGGTCAGTATGTGCTGATATATCTTTCTGTCTTTTGAAATGTATCCAATCGATCACCTCTGCATCAGATATTGATTGCAAAAAGACACAAAATACAGCTTCAAACTGATGATTCTGATGTGATGACAGAATAGGACAGATGCGTGTGTGCAGCAAGAGCTGTTTGACCAGACAAGTGAAAACTGAAATATTTTCTCTAAACTCATCAGCAGAAAACTCAGAAGACTGAATTTAAGGTCAGCTTGTACATCTGCTGTAGATGGACAGTATATGATATCCAGTCGTTTGTCAGCTGTCCCTGCATGATAATCAAACAGTGCATCATAATTTCTCAAATGCTGTGGCTCATAAAAAGTTGCCAATCACTGGAAAACTGTAAGCTGCAGATGTCTAAACGGAGGTCTAAAGTTTCTAATATCGCTTGGTGTGTCCTACTTGGTGAATCTGAGACATGTGGAGTTCCAATCAGCAATAAAACTGACAGAACAAAGAGTAATTTGAAAATAATATACTTTCTTGTGTGAGTGTGTAACTTCTTCTATCATCCCGGCCCACGTTTGTCTCAGCTTCTTCATCACACTGTCACCTCGCCTGCTCTGCTCTGTTTTTTTCCTCCTCTATCTCCCTCTTCCCTTTCATGCAGCATCTCTGCTGCTCTCTCCTCCGCCTTTGAAGTAGCGTGACATGCGGGGCGTGTAAACAAGGAGCCGTTAAGCAGGGGAACACACTTCTTCCTGCATTAGTGTCAGGTCGACTAGCGAGCTAGAGATCCGAAGGGGGCCACAGTGACAGATGCTTTATTCTGTGGGACAGAGTCAGGATAAACCCGGCACCAGCGCTCTGCTTATGAAGACTACAGGAGGCGCTCTGCTCCTCCGTTTAACACAATCAGCACTGGCCCTCTCACACAAAACAGAAATAGCAGAATGAGTGAAATAAGTGCCAGCTTTAGGTGCCAGACGTTACTTTCCTGGCAGCAAAATCACAGTCAGAGCTGTGAAATAAACAGACACCCAGTAATACACTCGACACAATCCAAAAAATAACAACATGCAATAACCACATTTTTCACCATTTAAAATGTGTGTACACTGCACACTATGTGTATTATATTGAATGAATCATGAACGGTATGCTATTGCTGCAACAAAGTTCAGACGGTTCAAACTGAGAAGTCACGTTGACTACAAACATACATATTTGTTCGTTTTTCTTACATCTGGATCAGAAGACGATGTTCCATTTTCACTTTGTCTCTCTATAAACCTGTTTTCATCCAAAAGACAACTCTAACAGCATTGTAAAATATCAATAGTTTGGTTCTATATTAAAATACCTGTCAGTCAATTTACACATGACAGAAAATTCCAGACCCGTGATTCTTGGAGCTTCATGTGTTTTTTTATTTTAGATTGCAGCATCTTTAACCCATAAGAACTCATGGTGACACCAGTGTAACAAGCACATTGACTGTCCCAGGCTCTTCTGTATAAAGCTTTATGCCCCTTATTAAGCCCAATGTGACATACATGTAACAACACAGATCTTTGGGTGTTATTCTGAAAAAAAACTGGTCCACTTGGTCTGTGGTATGACCCACATCATTTTCCTTTAAGGATAAATGGGTCTGGGTTCTTATGGGTTAACAGTCACTGTAAAATCTATCTCAGCTTGTAGTCAGACAACGGTTACTAAAGAACAACGAGTGGCAGATGAGGAGTGTGTGAAAGTGTGTGTGTGTGTGTGTGTGTGTGCATGGTGAGGAGACAGTGGCAATGACATCACTGACCAGCTAAGCCAATCACGTGGCTGTTTTGGTTTGACCACCTGTTAATGTTCCATTCCTCTACCGCTGGGAATCAAACACACACGTACACACACACACACACACACAGCACGCGCACACACACAGTTGAGCATGCTTTATTGCACCATGTGCAGTTTTGTGTGCCTATACATACACATACAGCTCTAAATACCTGCACTGTTTCCCATTTGTTCATCACTCTGTCTCACTCACATATAAACCACACACACACACAAATGCACAGAGCAGTACTCACAGAGGCAGATGCCCACAGGTGCAGCACACACCTGCCTGCATCAGCATCTTGAGGAAAAATGACTTTTCCTTTCGAAACTTAAAATCTCTTTATGCAGGAGAAAACACAGATAAAAAATCAACCGTTTAATTTTTCAGACAACAACCAACATGAAAATATATGTGTGTGTGCAGGTGTGTGTGTGTGTGTGTGTGTGAGGTTACAAGTCCTGATTTCCTTCTCTGGACTTTCACTGCAAGGGCTGACCAAGTGTGTGTTTGTGTGTGAGTCTGTGGCTGGCTGTCACCCCACCAAGCTCAAGCTAAACAGTGTTATTAGGGAACAGTGTGGTCCCTTAGGCCTGCCAGACGCGCGCACACACACACACACACACACACACACACACACACACACGCACACACAGCATGTGATGTAGCGTGGCAGCAGCAATGTGAGACTCTATCAGAGCCTGAAGTCACATTAGCAAGTATTCGGTGCATAGCATGGTTTCTTGGCTCCTCATACCATGCCACACACACACACATAGTGTGTAACACCAGATAAGAACTGTACTGTTCTTATGCAAAACCATAAACTCCATCTTAATTCTGTTTACCTGAGGAACATTGAGAACAAACACTGAGTGCCTGTCTGTCTTCTATCTGTTGTTGCGTCTCTCTCTCTCTCACTCTCTCTCTCTCTCTCTCTCTCTCTCATAAAGGTACACATAAACAAAAACACAAACATTAACAGAAAAATTTGATCCGATGAGAAAATGTCTGCTGCTCAGCAGATCAAATCCCAGAGGTGCTGTTATATCTTTCCACTTCCTACTGTTAGCACCAGAATTACGTCCCTGTTCCTCAACACCCGCTCGCTGCCTCCTCGCTCTAATCACAGCGAGACAAGTACAGGCAAAAGCGCCTGGAGACATGCAGTGCATGTGTGTGTGGGTGGGGGCACATAGTGGAAACACCCACCCATAGAATCACACACACATAAATGAGTGTTTTTGTGTGTGCAAGTATATTCAGATAGAGGAAGGCGGCAGATCAGTGGAGCAACTCATTGTCAGAGAGGTAACAGGAGAGGTGACAGACCTCTGTGTGTGTGTGTGTGTGTGTGTGTGTGTGTGTGTGTGTGTGTTTACCTGTTTAGTCATGGAGTCTATGAGTCGAACATAAAAGTCCTGCTCTGTTCTGATGCCTGTTTGGATGCAGAAGAAAAGAGAAAATCAGAAGGCAAACAGAACGACACAGCAAAGTGCAAAATAATTCATCTGCCAAATTAAAAAAAATCATAATTCATTACAGCTGCCTTCCACGTGAAAAAAACTCTTCTAGATTTCAGGAAACAATTCAAAAATGATTATTATTATTTTGCATGTTTCATGAAATTGTTGAGATTTTTTTTTCTCTTCAAAAATGAGTTTAAGACACTGCTCACACATGCAACCTTTTAAAAGAGGCTGCAAGTCAGTGAAGTGAAATGTAATGTTTCTCATCGCCTGTGTGTTTTTTACTGTAATACTGAGCCTGAGTCAAAGTCACACACACACACAAATTTGTCTCGAAGTGTACACACACACTATGGTCAGAAAACTGTGAGTCATTAGAAGCCCATTAACAGCTCACAGTGTTAAATGTCATTTACGACCTTACAGCCAATACATCTGATAAATGGTTTGGTATGTCCACTTCTATATGAAAATGATATTAAAATCAATAATCACAGCTTCCAGACTGTCTCTAGAATCCGCATGTCCCAGTCTCAGAGGAGCTGTGACATTTCCTGCCAGTTTGTGTTGTTTCCCTCCCAGCTCATACCCCGAGCCAACAGGCCTGAACACCACAATCCACAAGCTACAACAACAAGCAACCAGCAGCCTGCAGCTCCAACTGTCAGACAGACCACTTCAGACAGGACAAACTCATTTAGCGACAGTGACAGTGATGAAGCCATGGAGGTGGTGTAAACTCACCCACGACAGCTGCTCTCAAATACTGACATTTATCCACAAATCGGTCAAATTACAGAGTTATGAAACTCTACTCTGCAGTGTGTGACTTAAACACATCCCGGCAGCCTGCTGGCCTCTGCTTCACATTTTCCACCATAAATCTAAAAACATCAGCTGCTTCCTGTGTGCACGGTATTATTATCACAACAGCCAATCAAGATCATCAGGTCAGGTATACTGTGAATACTGTGAATGAGTGTGTCAATGTGTGTGTGAGCATGTGTGTGTCAGCCTCCTCACTCACCGTTACTGTAAAGAAGCTGCAGCCGGTAATGAATCCCGTTATTGGTCTTCTCTCCGCTAGTCTCCTTAATACACACACACACACACACACGCACACACACACACATATATATGTATATAGAAATTGAGCAATTTATTGAAAAAATATAAAATAAATATAATATATATATTTTTTTGGAAAAATGAAAAAGAAAAAGATGTGTGCACACGTGGGCCTGCAGACTTCATATCCGACATACTGAATTCTTCACGCACGTTCACGCGTTAAATAAAGGTTTGATTTATGTTCGCAGCGGACGCATTAAAGCAGGGCAGCCCTGTAATTTCTCCATGTGGAATCATGCTGTTATTGTGGCTTTTTAATCCCTCTGTAATTACTGCTTATGTTTGGAGCGCGAATAAATCCAACACTAAATTCTGCCGCTACATTTCATCTAATTTAAACGGTGTCATAATTGATGAGGAGACCGGCTGCCCCGCCGCTGCTTATATAGAACAAGTGTTTGTGTCGAATCAGCTGTAAATTATCCACGAGCTGACGAGCTTTGTTTGTCCCATGGATCGAAGGAAGTGTGTGTCTGACTTTATGTTGTAATTCATCTGTCAAATTCTAACCAGATTATACACAACAACAACAATAACAACAATAACAACAACAACAATAATAATAATAATAATAATAATAATAATAATAATAATAATAATAATAATAATACATTTGATATATTAATGTGTTTAATATTTAAATTGATTAAAATGTGACATCAGTAATTAATCAGGCCTTTAAATCAAAACGGTGAATTCTCTTTCTTATTATAAATATTAATATTCAGACTTTGGTGACTTTCTTCACTCACCTTCTCTTTCTCGATGAAGTCCACGAAGTTGGTCCTCTCGATCTCCACCGGCTGACCCTGCCGGTCGTACAGAGCCAGCACAAAGTGGAAGAAGTTGGACTTGCGCAGGTTGGAGGGCGGCTGCTTCTCAAAGTGAGCCCGGGCCAGACCCACTCCACTGTGGACACACAGACGTCGATGAGTCGGTGAAAGAGACGAGAAAGTTTCAAAGTTTTTTTTCTTCTTTTTTTTTTTTTTTTTTTTGAAGAAATATGAGGAGAACATTTTCAAACATTTTACTGATTTAACTAGACTGATCTTTTTTTCGAAGTGGTTATTATTTTATGACAATAATATCACAAACACAAAAATGTCTGAACATAGAATTCAGTGAATTTCTGCTGGAGAATCTGTGACAGGAAGTTATCCACATTTACTTCTCTGACTCTGGGGACCAAGAAGAGAATTTTGTTCCCCTTGCATAAAAAGATTTCCCCACAGTTTAAAGCTCATGCACAGTCCGAATTTATTTACTGATGCCCATTAAAGCTCTGCTAACTGTGGACAGACGGCGCACGATGCATGTGCGTAAAAATCTGTAGCACAAACACATGTTGCCATAAAGTGTTTAGCACGTTGTCTTAAAATTATACACAGTGTTCAGCGGAATTTGATATATCCTACACGAGAATCTAAATGATCACAGCAACAGTTTAATCCAAATTTCTCAGCGGACAGGAGCCTCGTGTCATGTCAGGATTTTTCAGGATGCTGACAGGAAGAAAAAAAAAACATCACGTTGTTTCCGTGGTTCAATAAATGGAGGAGGGTGGTAAGCATGTCTCCTCCACCGAGCAGAGCTCACCTTTGGGCGGCCGTGTTGGCGTCCAGCACGCCGCCCCCTTGCATCCAGCTCCGGACAGCGTTCATGCCTCCCAGGGGCTCTTCCTTCAGGCTGCTGCCGCTTCTCTGGATGCTCTCTTGGATCCCAAACATTAACAAACCTCCGTAGCTTTGATCTTGTCCTTCTGTTTTTCGTGGTGTCTCCCCTGCCTGAGCTCTGCACTTGTTCCCTCGTGGATCCTTCACTCTGATTCAAGAGGAGAGGAGCAACGTGGGTGCGCTCTCTGCCGCGGCTGCTGCGTGCGCTTCGCTACAAATTAAGCGAGTAATTCTTGTCCCGGGGAGTGTATGCTAGAACAGAGGGGACATCATATCGGAGCAGTAAGATCCAAAATGTTCAAACTGTTTGAAGAATGGGTTTAAAACGCCAGAATGACGCACGGGACGTGGACTGTATGGAAAGGTGTTAAAAAGTCACTCCTGGTGCGCTTGGAGAGCCACAGTTGAAGCTGTCAGACAGAAAAGAGAGATCAGCTATCACACAGATCAGATGTCATCATCAGCTGACACTTCTTTCTTCCTCTTTCCGCTCTTCGTTTTCTCTTCTTCTCCCTCAGCCCAGTGCTCCGGGACGGACGTGTTGTGGGGTCTGTGGTGTCCGGTGCTGCGCTGCTTCCTGCAGATGACTCCCGAACTCTCGCCGCTCCGCTCCCTCTCTGAGGAAAACGCTTTGTGACTCTTCCCAAAGGACTCTCTTTCTCTCTCTCTCTCTCTCTCTCTCTCTCTCTCTCTCTCTCTCTGAGAACCAAACACGGGCTTCTCCCGCCCCAGGGATGTGTGTATGTGTGTGTGTGTGTGTGTGTGTGAGAGAGAGAGAGGGGGATCTAGGATGGGAAGGGAAAAGAGGGGAGGGGAGGGGACCGGAGGAGAGGAGGGGACAGGACGGGAGGAGAGGAGACGCCCCCAAACAAAAGCGAGAGTGGAGTCGGGTCCGCGCCGTACAGCGAGCGTCCACAGTGCTCCGCTCCTCTCCTCCGCCCGTGTACACTGTCTGTACTTGTCAAAGGGGACTTTGCAAAAAATAAAAAGAATTAAAAGTCCCCTCCTCTGTGTAAATGTGAGGATGAATTGTTGAAAATCGAAGTGGGGAAAGTTGTGGTCTGTGGTCTGCAGAGTCTCCTGCAGAGATGCTCGTGATGCTGGAGTAGCAGGGTGGACACACGACCACGACCTAATTGATCTCAGACATCTGCTTTAATCATGGAAAGATTCAATATGGAAAAAAAACACGTTGCCTTTGATTGAAAACGAGCTGCTCTCATCGCGATCATTTTCTTGAAATGAACTGTCACTGAGGCCTTCAAACTCATTTCAAGAGGTGATCAGTCTGTGCATCCAACTATTAGACTCGTGTTAGCTGCAGACATTCTATGAATCTGATATGAAACCTCAGGCTGCACATTCAGATCTCAGTTTTATTTAGACTAACTGGTTAGGCTCAATTATAAAAGCCATATTTCATCGCCGCAGCATGGCCCTGCTCCCCATTGTCCTCCGTAGGCCTGCTTATTGCAGACTAGCGCCGCAAGACTCCCAAACAAAAGTGACAATAACAATAATTAGCTCAAAATAACAATGAACATAATTGAAGATAATTGCTACCAGATTTGGCCGCTTTGTCTGTCCCTGCAGCACCATCTGTTATTTGAAACTATTTATCACGGCGGCCGAGAGCCTCTCCAAACCAAATCCAAGCATTAATAGATAAATCCGCGAAGTCTTTTATTCAAATAAAGCGACAGAGTATCGATCTGTCGAGGTGCAAAAGGTCAACAACTTCTCTATTATTCAGCTGCCTGTGGATGATTGGCAGGGCGGACTGGCGCGGGTCCAGGGTTTAATTCCCAAAGGTTATTGAAAAACGCTCCTGACCTTGATTATGGAGAATACGAGTCTTTTATGCTCCACTTTTCTTCTTCTGGAGGGAGAGACAGAGAGACAGCGGCACATCAGCCCGGACAGAGGACACAGATGGAAGTGCAGAGGTGCTAACGAGGCGCTGCTGTTTGCATCCATTAGTTTATCATTCAAAATAATTATGAATCATATTTATTTCTGTTTCATGTTTCTTTCTATTTCAGTCAAATGTGTCACATTCATTTACATTGAATTATGTTGCGTGTATATGAAACAAAATGATTGAATGAGTATTTCAGATTCTTATTGATTTATGAACAGCCCGAAAGATTTGGTAGATTATATTCATATATATATATAATGGCGTTAATATACATGTCCGATCATGACAGACAGTGAGCACTAAATATGTTGAAGATCCTGATGATATTTACATCTTGAGAATATTTGAATTGACAAATATGAATAAAACGCTCATTTTAAAGTTAACGTGAGTGTCATAGATGTCTTATAATCTATAGGAATATTAAATGTTGAAGATTTCAAACGAAAGATTTAATCATAAAATAGCCAAATAAGAAGAAAGTGAAAAAAACGAGCCCGACAGAAGAGGAACAGATTAAAGAAAACACTAAATATGAACAGGATAGAGTCACTGCTCACACACTCCCACAGTACCGAGACAGAAATAGTCCGTTTGTGTGTGTGTGTGTCTCCAGCGACGGCTTGTCTCCTGTCGGCTCCAAACTCAGTGTTAAACAGCACAACAGCGCCATCCGGTGTCCGAGCCGCCCAACTACATCAGATCAAACCTGACAGAAGAATCATTCCATAAAAATAAGACACGTTCACGGTGACAGCTGAGGTTATCCTCATGTTTCTGTCTCTGTGACCACAAAACATGTCGGCACTACATTCCACCACCTTACAGTGCACATATAAACTCTGCTAAATATTATTTCACACTATTTGAGATTTACAATGTTTTTGTTTTTTCAAGCACATGATCCATGAAATGTGTCAATGTCTTTAATTTTATGTATGTACAAGTGAAAATTTAAGTATGAAGCCTGACAGCCACGTGCAGCCCCATTAGCCCAGACATCAAATTTAAATACTAGGCCTACCATCCATCCTGTAACACTTCCTCATCAGGGTCACAGTGGAGCTGGAGCCTATCCCAGCTGACTTTGGGCAAAACGCGAGTTCATCACAGAGCACACAGAGACAAACAACCATTCACACTCACATTCACACCTACAGACAATTTAGAGTCACCAATGAACCAGTTAAGGTTTATGTCTTTGGACTGTAGGAGGAAGCCGGAGTACCCAGAGAGAACCCATGCAGAAAGGCCCCAGCCGAGGTTCGAACCAGGAACCTTCTTACTGTGGCCTACCAATATAATAGTAATAACAATAACAATCATTTAGCATCTATAAGTTCTGCGACTGCAATATTTTTTGTTGAGTTGTGAACTCAACTATTTTGATAATTAATTTTTGACAAAAGTCAAATGTGATTGATGAATCTTTTTGGAGGGTTTGTCCCCTGACAACAAAGTCCATCTATTTGAGTCGCAGACAAAAACCTTTGGAGGGTGTGGGACTTCTGAAACACTCATCAGCATTTTCTGATTGATTAACTGTGATAATCCAAAATGAAAATTCTCCTTACATTTACATAACATGCTGCAGATCCAAGCATTCAAATGAAATAAAGGCTGAATCCAGAGTGGATGGTTCATTTTATTTCTGACATTCAATTGTTGGAAAATAACCAAGGCAAATGCAGGGCACAAAGTCCAAAACCAACCATGGAGTGAACAGAACAAAATACAACAGGCGTTCAGTCAGCTTTACGGAACAGCCTCTAAATATGTGTGGAAAAAATGATCAGAGCAAAGACAAAATAAAGATGCGTCGGGAGTGTGAGTCAGAACAGCAGCCCTGAACATGACCCTGTATCAGTCAGAGGCAACAGTACGGGACAGCAGCGCTGCTTATTGAGAAAAGTGAAATGAAGTCAGAGCGTCTGTGGCAGCCGCAGATTCCATCACCAGATTTGCTTACATTTTCAATGTTAGAGTAATGATTTATTAGTATTGTCAGAAACACCTGTACTTCAGATGAGAGATTGACTTCAGCCATCATATTAGCAGTAAGTATTCATATTCCTCCTGGTTACTCCATGAAATCTAATGCAGGGGACACACTGCAGCATTTTTGAACTATATTAGCTTCTGAACATGCACGGCCATTGGAACATTGAGGCTTGTGTTATAGTCTTATTCTCCCAGTGAGTCAATGATGCATTTAAATGTGATGTTACCTGACATGTACAGTTCATGGACTGATTGAATGTGAGCTGACAGAAGGAGCTGCTGTTTGTTTTGGTGCAGTAAGTGACGGGTTCATGCACAACAAACCTGGACAGTCGCTGATGCATTTTACATGAAGTCAATCCCACAGCTGAACTCTCAGAGCTGCTCTGAAATGCAAATAATGCATTTAAAGATTGAGAAGAAAATGTGTAATGTCCATAAGCTCTCTATAGTCAAATATTAAATACTGAACTTAGATTGCCATAAAACATTTGATGTGAAACTGTCCCAGACAGTATGAAGAAATATGTCACAGTTCATAGCCTGGAGACTGCAACAACGCAATTTCTCCAACATGGAGTATAAACAGAGCAAATGCATCTGGAATCAACAGCTGGCAGGCTGCTCTGCCAGGTATTTATCATTAAATACTGCACTGCACGCTCACATTCAGTTGCCAATGACAGCAGGTGACATTTCATCATGCAGGTGATCTGCTCAACACAGTTCAAATGCTCCACAATGAAAAGGGAGGATGAAGCTGTTTCAAATGTCTGGAACCATTTCAAGTGCTTTGTTTGAAATCAAAGTCGAAGGAATGGAGCTGATGAGAACGTGAAGAATACAGAAAGTCCTTATGTTCACCGTTTGGTGGAACATGTGCAAAATACATCAAACTCTACATTTCATCTCTTAAAAAATGAAACACAAACAGTTAAAAAGCATTGGCCAGGTTTGATCCTACATTGATTATGTATTCATTCTCAACCCTGCAGCCAATGCTTTCTAATGTCAACAATACAGTCATTCATAGTAATAAGACCTTTATTAATAGTGGTAGTAAGTAATACTGTTGAAGGTTAACTAGTGCACCTCCTGTCCGTCTGCACCGTGCTGATCCCACTCCTAACAGTAGAGGGCACCAGAGTGATCACACCAGCTTGAGGATGCGTCATACAGACCGGAGATGCAGTAACACTGGCTGGTCTCACAGGTCAGGCGGATTGGTTTCCCGAAAGCTCCTTAACCACGAGTTTGTCTTTGCCCACAGGTATGTAAAGTGACAAAGAGTATCGAACCACAAGGACACTTTGGAGAAACCAAGCCCTGATCCTATTTCTATAATCAACACTCCTCTGGTTTAATATAGATGTCATACAGAGCAACATTTATATACATTACACACAAACAGAGTGGGCTGTTTCCTCATACACAAACACATCAGAGGGTATTTGGTTGCTGACAGCCACAGAACGACTTTGGAGCGTTGCTAGTATAAATGACATTAGTGCAAATGCAACCCGAGAAAACAAAGAAAGAAAAAAGCGGGAAAACATTGGTAACAAGGCAGGAGCACATTGGGGACAAAGAAATAAATGCTATGGTAACAGTGGCAGCGTGCAAGCTCTACGTATAAGCGTGCATCAGGACTCAGCATTCTCAAGTTTTTCAATCTTTCAATGAAACCTACAGACTTTAACACACACTTCTTCCCCGTCCAGCACTGTTTGTCCAGGCAAGGGACCGACACATTGTGTGTGTGTGTGTGTGTGTGTGTGTGTGCGCGCGTGTGTGAGAGTGTGTGTGAGAATGTGAGTTGTGTGCTGGAAAAAAAAAGCTTTCTTATCAAAGGGCTCAAGTTGCTGGTAGTAACATTTAGTGGAGCCAAGTGACTGAGCAACAGAAGGACAACAGCGATCTTAGAAAACACAGGCTGCTTTGATGTGATTGGTTTAGGTGGATGGAGCCACAAGAGAGAGGCAAAAATCGCTGGCTCGCTTTGCAGACTTAAGATGAACTGCCTCAGTGTGACTGATTTAATGTGTTTGTGAATCAGCTGAGCTCGGGAAGATGAGTGCAGGTGAGTACCATAGATGACTACAAAGTTTGGGCTCCTCGCCAGCTCTGTGGGTTCATTTACACTCCACGTCACAACAACAAACTGCCATCTCTGTTGCATGTCATCTCCCTCCTCTCCCTCAATGTCAGTCCGTCTGCATTGCGTGCTTTTCATTAAAGCCCTAATGTAAAAATGACCTTAAAAATAACATCTCTTTAACAGGAATACAAAAGTTTGGCGATGAGGAATAGAACTGTTTTTTTGCTGGGACCAGCCAAACAAGTTTGATTCAAATGTTGAAGCAGTATATTAGAGAGCGCTTAACACATGAAAGAAATTCCATGTGAACACACGGTGGATCCTCTGCTTAGCACCAGGCTACAGGTCATGTGATGGGCTCAAGAAACAACATTCAGTCTCTGTTAGTGTATTCACAGATACACACAACTACTGTCATCCACCAGTGAAGACCAAACGTCTTCAAACCCATGGAGAGATTTATACTTCACAAAACAGCTTCACTGTTTAAAATGCAACCATCAATTAGCGCTAGTCTATCAAGGCTCGCTAAACCTCTGACCCATTCCTCCACAGACCATGGCACGTACAGGACTACGGAGACAACCGAAATACTCTGAAATGTACAGCATACAGCAATGAAGGAGTTGAAGCTACACAAATAAAGGCAGGATGGAAACAACCATCACATGAAATGTCTGGGACTTAAATGAGGAGGAAAGCATGTCGCTACACATCTAATATTGATGAATAAATCTGACAAAGAGCAGGGAAAAAAGATGGAGTGATGTGATACTTTCATTCATGATTTCACCTTTCATTGGACAAGATGTACAACTGCCAATTCTTTGTGAGATGAGATTACTGTTTTCCCCTTTTTGTGTCAAGTCTGAATCCCCTCTCCAAAACAGAAAAGGAGGAATAAAATGGAAAAAGTTCTGTCAGCCTGAATGAAGTCATTGCTGGCATGAATGTTGAACTCACTGAAACAAATTTAGAGGAACTATTCCAAGAAAAAGTGTAGCATTTAATGCTGAATGATGAAAATCTGCTTCGAGATTGTTTTGCATTTTTTCTTTAAAAGTGAAATGGAAGGTTTGGGATTGAATTTCTGACACGATGGGACGACCAATGGTTGGAAGAAGAATATAGGCAGAATATTGGCAAATGGAATATTTAGCTTGTGTGTTTACATGTGCATGCATGAATGTAGTGTGTGTTACGGTGAGGCTCAGAGGCTGCATGGAGGACTCTGTTCCTCAGAAGGGGAAGTGGGCTGCTCAGGCTGTGATGATAGATCAGTAGATGACTCCTGGCTGTCCAGTAGGACACCTGGGTGTAGCTGAGGGGCTGGTGCAGGTGCAGGTTCAGCAGGGGTCGTCTTTGCCTGGGCCAGAGCCTGTGAGGACGAGTGGTGAGAGCTGGAGGTGGTAGGAGGCATGTAAGATGTGTCAGAAGATGAAGAGGGCTCATCTGAGGGCGACTTGTCCTTTGTTTCAGTCACAAGTGGAGAAGGAGCAGCGGAAGATGATGATGATGACTTGGCCATGTGCTGGGAAGCAGAGAGCACACCAGAAGAGGAGATTTCTCCAGCTGACATGATGGGTCCATTAATTCCCTCTTGTTCTCCTGTTCCCTCCTCCTTCCTGTTGTCTTTCTGCTTATTATTGGCTGTGGCTTCATTTTGCCCTGCTGGGCTCTGATTGGCTGCAGGGGCATCTTGGTTGGGAACAGTTGTGTTTGGTGATTGGCTCTTGAGTTGGGAATGACAGAGGGGGCATGTCTCCTGGACATAAAGCCATTTCTTCAGACAGCCAGCGTGGAAGAAATGACTGCATGGAGTGATCACAGCACTGCTCATGTCCTGGAATAAAGAGCGCATGCACGCGCACGCACACACACACACACGCGCACACACACACAGGTTTAACTTGAAGTCTGAAATGAAGAGTGGCCATGTTGCTGTTTAGATAAACACATTAAGTCCATACCTGGTAGCAGATAGCACAGATGTCGTTGTACTGTTCCAGCTGTGTGTCGCTGGCCGTAGGGAGGCTCTTGATCTTATTTACAGCATCTCTCCTGAGCAGGAAGCTCTGCCAACCTAGCTGGGCTCTGAGCCAAACGTTATAGTAGGAGTGGACCAGGATGATAGTGCTGCCCATCACACTCCACTCCCCGAATACAGTCTCTGACACTCCATAACACACCACACACACTGCAACCTGGTAGGGGACGAAATCAGCAACAGTAAGTTAGATAGATCAATGCCACAGATGCAATATTGTATATCCGGTCTTTGTCACTTAACCTTCTCATTGTCTCTCATGATATTTATAATGTGTGTGCAGATGTGTGACACTCACCAGGAACTCCAGCAATCTGTAGGTCCCGTTAACACAGTAGATAACTTCATCCATGTTCTCTACTGGAGCCTTACGAAACTCCTCCACCATGAAGAGAACATAGATGAGCAGAGTGCCCAGAACCTGACAGTGACAGAGGAGAATGGATTAACATTTTAACACCATCCAGTTCAATTAATCATGAGGTACAGATGCTTGGATCCTCAATCACAGCGGATAAAACTGTTTTTGAGTGTGGGTTACCTGCAGGGAGGTGAGGATGGAGGAGGAGATGATGATGAGGAGCCAGAAGTCCATGTGGAAGAACTGACAGATCATATAGGCCATGTAGGCTGGAAAGATGAGCAAAAAGAGACACAGAGACACGGCTCTGAAGTGCTTCCACAAACTCCTAAGAGCACGGACAGAGGAGGGAGCAGAGAAGACAATCAGCTGCCAGAACACACAGAGCAGCCACTTGACATTGCATTTGTCTGCAAGATTGAATATCATACTTGTCTCTGGATGCTCCCAGTGCCAGGACTATGGGGTCAGCTATCTCCAGCATGGACTGCAGGATGGAAGCAACAACAATGAAGAGGATGATGGAGAGTAGGAAGGCTCGGTGGATGACCTGAAGCTCAATAAGGCCAGTCTGGACAGCAAGGATCAGCAGGGTGATGCCTTCTGTCATCCCCCTGCACAGACAGGAAACAAACTGAAGCCACACGCCAACACACACTCTGAATGACCCCACACACAGACATACCCACTGACTGACCTGTGCATGGTGTTGTCATTCATAAAGGCTCTGTAACCTTGAAGGTAGAACTTGCAGAGTGTGAGAACTCCCAGAGCAATGAATGAAACAGTGAAAACCAGACCCAGCAGGGAGTACGGTGTACTACAACATTCTGCAATACTGCAGCCAGGGAGGGAGGAGGGCACAGAAGAGGAGGAGAAAGGAGAGTTACAAGATTAAAATATTTTATCATTATATTACAAACAGAGCAGTTCAACATAAAGGTCAAGATATCATTAGTTTAACACACAGTCTAGTGATGCCATAAAGTAAAACTGACCAACCAACCTTTTGATCCATGACAAAAACTAATGGCCTGCTTTACATTAAACCTGTACTATGAGCTTTACTGCTATAGTGCTGTATGTGTCTGTATTTCATCAGACATCTCAGTTTAGTGCCACAAAATAGATTTTGTCTAGGGTGTGTGTACTTACCTGGTAAGAAAGAGGAAAAGGAGCCTCTCTCTTGAGGTAGGCTGGTCTCTGGTGCTGAAGTAGGAATAGATCTGCAAAGCAAACAGCAGTAGCCAGAAACACATGAAGAGAACTGGAAGGACCAACTGGTTCCATAGAGACATTCCCAAAGCTAGCAGCCCGTACACTTCCACCACCTGTGGACAAAGACAGGCAGACAAAAGAGTGAAGAGATGGAGGTAATTGGAACAAAGACAGAATGACATTAATATCACATAAAGAATATAAAAAGAGCTTATGGGCCACAAAACGAGTTCATTACCTGAGCCAGCTCCCTGTATGCAGTCTTGGCCAGGTTGTATGGTACCAACAAGTTAGAAGCCAGGAAGTAAATGACCTCCAGGCCTGTAAAGATCATGGAGAACTTATTGATGAAGACAATGGTCTCCAGTGGGACCAGACAAAGTCTGGCCACCAGAGGGAGGAGGTGAGCAGAGAAAAGCCAAATCCTCTTGGTCTGCATCACACAGGAACACAGCGTACACACCACAAGCTGACCTGAAACAAGATGAAAGAAGACACATGTATACAAACACATGAGCACACATGAATATGTGCTTATGATTGTCTTTGTCTAGTTAAGAGCTCAAGTACCAGCAGTGAAAATATTTAGATCTGGTGACAGTAAGTCAGTAATAAAGCCAAACATTGAATAAAAAGTGTGTATACATACATATATATAGAATCATTTTGTAAGTCCATTTTAACATTTAGTGGCTTTAATCTCCCTCTCTCTCTCTCTGTCACTGTAACCATGTTATTTTCCCTTTCTCAAGCTTTATAGCACAGGAGACTCCACATCTACTCTCTAGTAAGATAGAACCAGGTCCTATGGATCCAGGAACAGGGATGATTACAGATGACCTTACGGGGATGTGTTCTAATATAGCCAAACAATTAGCAATACTCTACTGAAGCCATACAGTGGCTGATCTTTCTGCCCACTCAAAGAGTTACAGAGCTTGCTTAAGGAGGATGGATTCTCACTGTCACAGACTTAAGGAGAAATGTATTCTTGCTATATTGCAGGACAACAGGTGACAGAAGATCCTGTCCACATGCAACCACAGAGGACACAGGAAGAGAGAGAGGAAACTGAAACAGAGGTAGAGGTGAGTTAATAAAGGAGCTGCTGAACTGCATCCACCTGCCTATGTTTGGATTTGTGCATGATTCGTCATGTATACTGCACAAGTGTGTCTTCACGGATCTATGTGTAATATTATACCTATGAGTGCAGTGGTGAATCTGTTCATGGACAGAGGTTCCAGGTAGACAGGTCCTTCATAGCCAGACTCCAGTTCACTGCGGACATAATCCCTGTCAAAGAGAGGTCACAATGCTCAATTTACAGGGAAATCTATTGTCACTTACTATATACACTGACCTATAGCTCAACACAAATATTATTAGCCCCTCATCTGCACGATAGTTCACAACGAACAATCATCGGGCTGTGCATAGATTTTGTGGATAAATGCATTAAACCACACAGGAAATACCCCCGAAGAATATGGTGTCCAAATCTAACAATGATAATGATAATCAGCCATCTGAACTGACAGTATGGCTTACATTAACTGTCTGACAGACTTACCACCCATACTTTAACAGTCCCCATTGGACAGCTTTTATCATAAGTCTGTGTGTGGCGGTGTGTGTATTTGTGGGTGTGTGTATATACACCTTGAGACTTGATGACCAGCAAACAGAAGAAGGGCTGTAAGGACATATAGGTAGAGTTTAACCAGGTGCTGACGAGGAAGAGTCAGGAGCACCAAGCTCAGAATGTAACCTGCAAGGTACAGACAGACACACACACAGACAGACACAATCAAAACAGTGTCAGGTTAAAAAGTAACAATGCACACATCGTGAAACATCTTTAGTGCAGAGAATCAGGGTTAGATTTTCTCATCCGTCATTGATATATGGTACTACATAACTACTACATGCTAAATATTTGATAGAACTACTACATGTGGGGGCGGCCCGTGGTGTAGCGGGTTAAGCCACCGCCCCATGTATGGAGGCTACAGTCCTCGCTGCAGCGGCCCCGGTTCGACTCCCGCATCGGACGCCCATTTACTGCATGTCACTCCCCCTCTCTCTGCCCCCTGCTTCCTGTCCATCTTCAGCTGCATCATTAAAAGGCATAAAACGGCCAAAAAAATAATCTTTAAAAAAAAAAAAAAAAAGAACTACTACATGTGGTTATTGATTGTAGCATGTGAAGTACTGAACATTATGGGAGATCGCTCTAAATGTTAATCTGTCAAAATGCTGGACAGCTTTCAGATTAAATAACGTTAGAGCTGCTCTAGTCCTTCCTGTTTGTGAACCATCCTGTGCTTTCAAACACAAAAATGACACACTTACCGTGTGTGTGTGTGTGTGTGTGTGTGTGTGTCTGTCTGTCTGTCTGTCTGTCAATCAAACACTGCTGCCAATAGGCTCTTCATATAATGGTTCACTACCTAAAACTAATCCAAAAACTCCTCAGTGCATAGCACCACTTCCTTTTACTGTATCTCTCCCATTTTATTCTGTCTGTCCACCCACAGCACTCATCAGCACATACCAAGCCTATTGGCTCATGAACTAACTGCAGCCAAGTCTGACAGCACACACTGAAACACACAGAAACACTGTGCCTGTCTTTGATTTGAACTAACCATTTTATTTTAGCTAGCTCAATCACAGTCACGGTTAAGGGTAGGGATTAAATGGTTTACACCGCAGACTGATTTTCAGCACTTCTGTGTCACAATGAATAACATCTGTTAAAAACCTTTGTCATTACTTAGATGACATAACATATTCACTAATCAACATTTAAGTAGAAAAGACCACAAAAAAGGCAAAAATTCAGTTAAAGTTCAACCATGGGACACAACTGAGAAGAGTACTTTTAAAGTTCTACCACACTGAAGGTTCATCACTTTACCCCCTTTAAATCTTGTTTGTTTGTCTGACAGTTAGCACAGTACATATCACTTGTGTAATCTTGTGACATTTGGTGGATGAATGCACTTTGACATGAGGATGAACTGCAGTGGTGAGCCAAATATGGGACTGCCATCCCCTTCTATGTCCCAACCAGGACAGACCACCATTACATTTTTCATCTAGCATACCCCCTAGCAGCAGCTCATGCTCCCCCAGGGGTATGCGCACCACACTTTGGGAATCCCTCTGCTAAGAGATACAGACTTGATTTCAGTTCTTTTAAAATCTATTCCTCTTGCTCTGCTTATTGTAGGTAGGTGGAAAGAGAGAGGGATCATGTCCTTGTCAATGCACCAGAAATTATTGCTACAGAACAGTGTTAACCTCCACTTGCAATATTCTCTCCTTGTGAAGCTCTTCACTTGTGGATGAAGATAAATGCAAGTGGAGAATCAGTCAAGTAAAACGACTGGAAAACAGCTCAGCGATGATACCATTTACTGCTCTGTTGACAAGAGCTACTTACACACTTAATACTGATCTGATATTAGCATGAACTGACATACGCTGACTCACACTGCTGGGATAAAAACCACACAGCGGGAGGTCGAAAACCAGTCACATCCATCTTCATTTTACCATTGGGTAAACCAGGTAGCTCTGATCATAGTTCACTTGTCGTCACACCAAACAATTCATCCTGACCATTCTGAAATCAATACAAAGCACCTCAAGGAAAGTGACAGAGATGTGTACAGAGGGATGGCACTGCTCAATGGAAAGTAAAAGCAAAGACAAACAAGCAAGTCCAACTTGGGCCCCGTCCACACGAATGTGTGGCCTCACCCAATACGCTGTCGTTTTGAAAAACATCTCTGTAAATACGGAATCGTTTCCAGAAATATCTGCGTCCACATGGATTCACTGGAAATGACTGTAGTACATATGCCAGGCCTCTATGTGGTGCGGCCACACCAATACACTAAAATCAGAAGAGAAGCCATGGAGCATGTGTATAAAGGTCACGCACTGTTCACAAACGTGTTCTTTTGTTGCTCATTGCAACTCCAAGCTATCCAGCGTTTTAGGATTTTCCCACTCTAGGACCCGTTCTCAAAAAACACCAGTTTCACAACTTGAAAAAGCCAGATCCATCTGGACACAAGGCTGAAAGTAGTTTATGCGGATTTGACAAAAACATACTTGTGTGGACGGGCCCTTAGAGAGGTAAAATTGTGACTGTTGGAACTTCAGCTACTGATAAAGCAGCCTGTAGCTGATAGCCCAGTCAAATAATTCACACAAAACATCCACTGCAGGTCATGATAACAACTGACATGTCAACCACTACAGCTCTTTGATACAGGCGTTACTTTATCAAATGACTGTAGACATTTGTATATTGTGTTTGCTTTACACTTATCCTCAAAGAGGTGTGTGTGTGTGTCACCCACACTTACCTACGTAATGCAGGTAGAGTGCCAGGTATTTGTACTGAAAGAGCGGGTTATTGGAGAGGCTGGAGCGCTGGATCTTCTGGAAGAATGAGCTGACATCCCAGCGGTACAGGACATCCAGCAGCATGATGCTGGGAACACGCAGACCCACATTGAGCACTGCCTCCACACGGTCCTTCACTGCCATGGCCTCAGCTTAAACTCTGATCGGCAGGCAGAACTGACCACTAAGACAGGATGTGAACAGTGGGTGCTCTGCAGGGAAAGAAAGAAAAAAAACATAGAGATGGAAATATAACTGGATGCTGGACAGAAACAAAGCAGTTACAGAGCATGAGGGACTAGGAAAAGATGAAAGCCAATCAGCAACCTAAGAACAGTATGCAGAGTGAAGGGAGAGACAGAGACAGACAGATTAAAGTGGAACTAGAGTTGTTTCTATTCCGATACCAGTATTGGATATTGCTCCAACACTGCCGAAAATGCTGGCATCAGTATCAGCGACTACTGGAGTCCAGGCACTGATCCGATACCCCCTAAGTTATTAAATAAGTAATCTATTTACTGGTTAGTTTACTTTACTTTACTATTTACTGAAAGCTGGTACAAGAAATAAACAAAGTGCAAACACACACACACACACACACACATACAGGTAGATTATCAGAGTTTAGTCCATGCTTTAGTGTTTGACCGATCTGAGTGTCAAGAAGAGAAGATTGGGAGGTTGAGATGTTTGTCCAGATAGGACACAAGTTCAGGGGAAGTTGCCCAGCCCATTCTTTTCCCATGGCACAATGAGCAGGTCTAATCATAGACAGCAGCATGGTTTATAAAGTACATTTCCTTGCCTGTCTGTTTTAGAGAGAGAGCGAACGCTTTGGTAGAGAGGCATAGAGTAACAACACAGAGAAATATTGCTGTGGCTGGCAGTATACATAAATTACCCAGCAACCGCTGACATTCTCCTGCATTTGGCAGGTGGGTGGTGTGAACATCCCATCCTTATAACAATTATTGTGCATAACAATAATTGGGGCTATTCATATTTGAAGCTAAAAGGTGTAAACATATGTGTAGATCTACTTTCAGAATCACTGAAGAATACAATAACAAATAACTCTTTTTAGAAAGTTTAAACATTCAGTGGAGTCATGGAATAATGTTAGCATGATGACAACAAACCATCAACGTCACACATTTTATAAGATCAAAACAACACTCAGAAATACTTGTTGAAACATTGTGACACCGCTTTACAAAGAGTGAACAGAAATGTATACAAAGATGATACACACCAGTGAAAAGAAACAAGTGCTACACATGACTGAGGCACACAAATGGTACAACAAAACAAATCCTCTCATGTCACATAAGACGCTCTTTTTGGACTTGGTACTGAGAGTTTGTTATGAAAGCTAAATTATGACTAGAAATATGCTACTGAAATGAATTCCTGCAACAAGGTCACAAGGTGCTTTCTTGCTGTGTTCCCAATGTTTTAGAGCAGGGGGAGTCAATTATAGTCTGGTCTGCAGCATCATCATCTTTAAGTTGCATGACAATGATTTTATATATATTGAAGCAGCATTGTCAGTGTATCATCATCTGCACTGTGTGAAGTCAATGACTCAAATCAAACAAAGAGCTATATAAAAAAGCTATAATTCAAAATTATGGCAACAATATTTATCTTCAGTGATACTCTGGATTCTGCAGAGCTGCATACAATAATGAATAATACATCAAATAAATAAAAGTCAAAGCAAAGTAAATTTGACATTCCATTGAGAATTATAAATAAAAAAGTACTTTGATAATAATAATAATAAGAAGAAGAATAAGAATAAGAAGAAGAATAAGAAGAAGAAGAAGAAGAAGAAGAAGAAGAAGAAGAAGAACAACAACAACAACAACAACAACAACAAGCCAGAAGTACTGGCCAAAAGCGGTGTAGAAACACTACCAAAAAAAAGACTTGGTGGTCAAATTGTAATCTCTACCAAAAGTGAATAAAACTCAATAATATGTTGTTTCAGGCTCTGGGTCCAGGCAGGACAGAGAAGGGGTCCAGACCCGGACACGGCCTGCCTATTACTGACCTGTGGTTTAGTGCGTTTGTGCATGGAGGGGCAGTCAGGTGGGCCATTCAACAAAACCAAGCATACTGGCACTAAAGTCTTTCCCTCTCGTCACAGTGTCATGTTCCTCTCTGCTGCTCATTCAAGAATGCAAGAAACATGTTGTAACTGCCTCACCCACAGCTGTGACTAGCATGAGTTAAAGCTATCGGTCAATAATCAATCTAGACATGAATACATAGACTCCACAACTCCAGGCCTTTGTGACCAGACCAACTCCTGTGAAAATAAACTTTTTGGTAACTCTATGAGGTGTGCAGGTACGACTCAATGTCAAGCTACACAAATCACACCCACTTAAAAAAATGTGCTTCTTTGCAGATACATGATATATATACACACCACTTTATAGTGGTGGGTGATGTGTGTCAACATGTTACATTACAGTAAATGTAACATTTAATTGACAGATGTGGATATCTGTGAATCAAATATCTAATAAAGTGCTTAATCATATTGATACAAAAACTGTACATCCAATATTTCCAGAAATCTGTCCTACTCATTGATTTACAACACAGCCCTGCTGCTATGATCAGACGTATTAAGAGGGGTACTTATATGTATGACAAAATCTCTCATTGATATCACTCCTGTCATCTCACAGCATACACTGTCATAGTAGACATGACTGGGCTGTTGGGCTCTTCCTGAACTTCTGGCTCAATATAGCACATGCATTTAACTTTGAATTATTGAATGTGTGTACTGCTGCAACATTAATATATATGCACCAGTCCAAAAAGAAAATTATTATGATGGATCTTTACTCAACTTACATCAACACAGCCTAGATTAAGTGACAGGCCACATATTATGAATGAAAATGTAAGAAAGAAATCTGACTCTTGTCTGTATGTGAAATCATTCACAGTACATTTGTGTCCAGGTCATCAACAACATTAACATATCTCCACAATAAGACTGCAGTGATTGACCAGGCTTTAAAATGTCACAGTCAGAAAGGCTCAGTGTAAATGAGAGAAACACTCAGTGAAGTAGTGGTGAGTTAAAAGTTTTCAGCGCAACAGAAACCAATGGAAACAAAGCAGGAAAAGGAGCATTACACCGTTAAAAATTAACGCTCATCAAAACAGCATGGAATCCCCACAAGAACAAGACTCCTACATAAGAGACGCTCTCGCTTTCCTTCTTTCTGCAATGCATTAGAATCAAATCATTTCTCAGACTGTTGTCATACCATCCAATGCCCCAACACAAAATGTCCCAGTCAGTCAAACGAATAGAGCATTAAATCAGAACAGTTTTATCTCATGGGGCAGCTGTGGCTCAAGAGGTAGAGCCACTAGTTGTCGACTAATCAGATGATTGGTTCACTGGTTGGTCTGGTTCATTCTACATGTCAAAGTGTCCTTGGGCTAGATACTAAACCCCAAATTGCTCCTGATGCATCAGTGTGTGAATGTGTGTGAATGGTTAATTCCTCAAACTGATGAGCAGTTGGCACCTTGCATGGCAGCCAATGTCATCAGTGTATGAATGTGTGTGAATGGGTGAATGAGATACGTACTGTAAAGCACTTTGAGAGGTTGGAAGACTAGAGAGGAGATATACAAGTACAGACTACTAACCATCAAAATATAATCAATAAAAACAGCTGATTGAAAGCTCATGTAAGCTAAACTGTGTACCAGTCTTACTTGAAACTGTGAATAAGAGAAACAGTGAAAGTGGAAATAATCTCATGGTGATCGACAGTTACTCCAAGGTAATCTGAGTCTACTGCTGCTGTCTGCTCCTCATTTTATGACTTGTCTCACTCCGGATGATGATTTCTAAATCAAAACAGATTGAAACTATTCTTGGATGTTCTTGGACGCTCAACGCACGTTGTTTCACAGTAGAATCAAGTCTGATCGCTCCATCCTAATCTTCTGATGTGGCATCCAAGTTTCCAATCTCTTCACATTTCCCCAGACTACTTTAAAGTCGCCACTAGCAGTTTCCATCCATTAATATCCCCGCAGCCCGTGATCACTTACATAACATTGAATTCACCACGACCATCACCGTCCAGAGAGAGATCATTTCGCAGAGTACGAGCTTATATAACGCCGCCGTTCCACTGTATTTGTCTATCTGTCGTAATCCATTAACAGCTGTGGGACGTGCTGTGATCGGGCTTAGTCTGAATGGGTGTGTTTATACAATTGCTTACTTAACCGAAACACCGGCGCTACAAATGTTCTGGATGAGTGAGTGCAGCATCGATTGTGGTAGGACATGAACTCTAGTAACCCCTCTGTCTCGACGGAAGAAAAATCTCTCTGCTACGCCGGAAAACACCGCAACTCCTCGCTAACTACGTGTGTTTGTATACTGCGGTACATTAAACCGTCGACAAAACAAATCGGCTTCTGGAAACGTGATGTGTCGAGTCGGTAATGTAACATTAGCTGTGGCAGTGTACGTGCTGTGTGGAGATGATGAGCTGCATTGAGCAAGCAGCAGGCACGGCGCCAACGATTTAAGCTAACGTAGTCAGCTAGCATCGCTGTCAGTTAGCTACTGTCAACAAGCAGCCTTACATAAAGTCAATACACACGTCCCGAGGCGTTAGCTCGGGGCTAACGACACCATATTTGTCGACGCAAGTTAACATGAGAGCAAAGAGAGTCTACTTCAACAAACTGAAGATTAGCACAAACTGCCCGCCCCCAACACAGCCACCAAGTCCAACTATAACGTTAGCCTAGCTAGCAAGCATACATACCGAGCTAGTTATGGCGCCCAGCCAAGACTAAGAAGAAAAAAAGAGAACTTACATCTGAAGGACGATGTTCGCAATATGTACAACGGTTTCGGGATGCTTTTCGGGTCGGATATCGACCATTTTAACTCGGCACCGCCCGAGTTAACGGTCCTCTGATAGGGAGCGCCTCACACTCAAAGGATGCGGCCGATCCGCTCATCTCAGCCAGCAGCCATTACCCTCGAGTACAGAGGAGGAAGCGCCGCGCATGCGCAGTGCAGTCTGTGCATTCGGGCTTTTGTCCCTGTCAGAGCAGAGCAGAGCTGGACAGTCACTATCATCATCTTTTATCATCAGCGGGCCAAGAGTCGTCTTTGCTCATGTGAATGTGTGAATGTGTAACTGCTACAGTTGAGACGGGAGAGTGCACATCAGTAATTAAACTGTAGTTTCCATGATGTTGTCATATATTTTATGTACTGCATGGAATGTAAATGTAAATATTTATTCATTAAACTAATGATGATCCAAATAGAAAAAAATAATAATATTGTCAAGTGAGTGGACTATTCTGCTGTCATACACTATAGACACTGTAATATAAAATCCCAGGTTGAACGGCACGCACATGACCCCATCTCATTTGCTGTATCAGAGGTGATATTTTTAAGTGGCAACAGATATCTGCAATCACAATTTATATTATTTTATTTCACCACAGTGTCGCTGTTACTTTCAGGGTAGTCCTGAGTAAATATAAGTTAATAACTTTTGTTAACTCTCCTGTAAAAGAGTGAATAATGGGTTGGTTTATAGGCTACAGGACCTATATGCTGGACGACACACCAACTTTCTCGAACTTAAATTTTATTTTATGTCTTATTTTATCTTATCTCATCTTATCTTATTTAATTTAATTTAATTTAATTTTATTTGATTTTATTTTAGTTTAGTTTAGTTTATCTATTTGGCTTGATTTAATTTGATTTGATTTGATCTTATCTTATCTTATTATTAAGTTATAGTTAGTTATAGGTTTAAGGAGGTAAATGACGTTTTATATTAATCTATTACAATATGGTCGCTATGGTAACGCCCCCCCCCTCCTCCTTCCTCCGTTACCCGCTACGTCACTACCGGTAGGACTCCGGCCGCCAGGCAGCAGTGTACATCAGTCGATGAATGAAGCGAGCAGCTCTCTTCATCTCTTTATCCATTCATTGAACTTCTGGACGACATTTGACAGCGTGTGTGAAGAAGTACATGTCAGCTCACTCTGCCAGGTGAGCACACACACCGTGTAGCTCATTCAGCTAATGTTAGCCAGCTCGCTGTTTAGCCCGGGTTTACATTGTTGCTAGTCAGTGTTAGCCGTCTCATGCTAAAAATATCAACATGAGGACTCTTAAGGTTTGTTATCATTAGGTGACTTTTGACTGTGCTGTCTGTAATTAGCCAGCCGAAGCAACACCTGCTTAACAATAGTGTTTTACATGTCTTTCATCATTAGCTACTTTGAATGTTTGAGCTGCACACAATCACAGTCTGACATCTCCTGTTCTCTCTCTGCAAGGTGTATGTGTACATCTGTTGTTCTGTTCTGTAGCTGGACATATTAGCTTCAAAGTGTGTGCACTCGTGCATACCTAACTCCAGCTGCAGCTGTGTGTGTGTGTGTGTGTGTGTGTGTGTGTGTGTGTAGACTTGTGTGTGCCATGTCAGTATCAGTGATCATAAAGTGGGGAGGTCATGAGTACTCCATCAGTTCTCTGTCTGAGGAGGACACAGTGATGGACCTGAAACAGTCCATTAAGACTTTGACTGGGGTGCTGCCTGAGAGACAGAAACTACTGGGACTCAAGGTCAAAGGTGAGAGGGCCTCGCTGATCACAGTGTGTTATACCTGTGGGAGTTGTGTAAATAATGCAACATGATATCCAAACCAAGATATCAGGACTTCATTTATTTATTAGAAATTTCTTAGTGAAACAAACTTCTGATCGCATAAATCTACCTTGGCATGTTTCCTGGCTTTAGCTATGTTAATCCACCTTTATAATGAATCCATCTCTCATCCTGTTACATGTTTACATCTCCATTTTTCTTTTCAATCTCCATCTCCTCCATCCCTTCTTTTTTTGTCATCCCTTCCTCCAGGTAAACCTGCAGAGGATGAGGTGAAGCTGGGATCTTTGAAGCTGAAGCCTAACACTAAGATCATGATGATGGGTACCAGAGAGGAGAGCCTGGTAGGTGACTATGAGCAATTAACAGACTCTATTTTTCTTATTCTGGGCATAAGCCTGAGTGACTGGCAAACACGCTGGCTATGACAGGAGCTTTGTACACTCTGCTACAGCAGCCCTATAATATCTATCTATCTATCTATCTATCTATCTATCTATCTATGGTAAATGGACTGTACTTACATAACACCTTTCTAGTCTTCCAACCACTCATAGTGCTTTACAGTACGTATCTCATTCACACATTCACACACATTCATACACTGATGGCATTGGCTGCCATGCAAGGTGCCAACTGCTCATCAGTTCAAGATCTATCTATCTATCTATCTATCTATCTATCTATCTATCTATCTATCTATCTATCAAATTTGAATTTGTAGAGTAACATGATAGCATCCTTCTTTTCCTGTTGTTTAAGACTTTAGGTCACTACCTCCCATCATGCTCATTAAGTTAAGTGGGCTCACATGTTGCCCAAATAATCTTATTTACTGTGCACGTGTTTTGTTTTGTGAAGGAAGAGGTTTTAGCCCCTCCCCCAGAGAATGATGATGTGGTCAATGATTTTGACATTGAGGAAGAAGTCATCGAAGTGGAGAACAGGTTAGAACTTTTTTTGTGTCTGTGGCTGTATAGATGCAAGATGAAATTCATGAGAGGCTGTGTGGAAATACATATATCGTTGGTCTGTGTCTGCAGAGAGGAGAACCTGGCTAAAATAGCCCGCAGAGTTAAAGACTACAAGGTGGAGGAGCTGAACACCCCCAGAGAAGGAAAGAGGCTTCTAGTATTGGATGTGGACTACACACTTTTTGGTGAATTACAGTGATGCCAATATTTGTCTCTAAGTAATACGACTGAAAGACTATTAGTTCCATGTCTAATCCAGATCTATGTGTGTTTAGATCACAAGTCATGTGCAGAAACGGGTCAAGAGCTGATGAGACCATATCTTCACGAGTTTCTGACATCAGCCTACGAGGACTATGACATTGTCATCTGGTGTATGTATCTCCTCTCCTCTTCTCGTCAGCATGCAGTATTGTTTGTAATTGGACAGTATGTCTTAACTACTAGACCACTAGATGGCCTCAGTACAAAAGTTTTTTTTTCTATACCCAGGGGCTGCACAGTCTCACAGGTTTGGGTTCAAACCCTGGGCAAGATGAATGACTAAAGCCCATGTCTTAGGGCCATTTGTTTTTCTTGATGTCCTCTCTGTCACCTGTTGCTTTTGTTCTGTAGTCATCCAGGTCATCTTTCTTTGAGAAAAGTTCAATCGGGGGCAACTGGTCTTGTAACTGGCAACTGGTTGTAGATCTATGAGTCCTGGGGTCCAGTATGAACCACAGTCATTGGAATCACATGAGGTCTTGAGAGCTGAAGAGTAGATATTGGTCTGTGTGTGTGAGTTTCCTGTACATCCCGATGTGGAGACTTCTGTCTTCATTAATGTGTATGTCAGAGTCAAAGAAAGGCAAGCTGCTGTTTATAACATCCTGCCATGTGAACTTTGCTCTGTGAATGCTTTGATTTGCTGGTCTTAATGTGTCATCCACATATCTGAACCAGTGGCAGGATGTTGTTCTCGAAGCTCTGCTTTCTACATTTTCAATGTAGAGGTTGACCACACCAGATAACACTGGTGTACCCATGGCACAGCCATGCTTTTGTCTGCAGAATGCTCTGCTCTGCTGGACTATAATATTCCTTTCTCTATGGACATGTAGTCCTGTTGCCCCAGATTTATTTCTCCTCAAAGAACTTGTGTTCTATACATCTCACACATGTGCTTTGTCTCCTCAGCTGCTACAAGCATGAAGTGGATTGATGCCAAAATGAAAGTAAGCATTCCACTTTGTGTCACTGGATTGTTGTCATTAGTAGGGGTTCAGACAGAATCAGACGGAGGTTTCATGACTGAATGAAACCTCTGCTTTTCTTGCCAAAAGGTGGCAGTGTTAATCAGTTAAACCTACAGACAAATGGATGAATACGAACACTCTTACTTCTGTATTTCTGTCCGTGTGTGTGTCTGTGTGTGTCTGTGTAGGAGCTGGGAGTGACAGACAATCCAAACTACAAGATTACATTCATGTTGGACAGTGCAGCGATGATCACAGTACACACCCCTAAGAGAGGCGTTGTGGAGGTTGGTACACACACAGCTCATCAGAAATGGAAGTCCTGGCCTATGTTCTGCTGCATTGAGGGAATACATCTTTAGATTTGGTTGGATTAGCATGTACAGTGATTATAAGAACTAGAAAAACTGTAACCACAGTAGAAGTATGTATACAGCACCATGTCGGGCAAACATGACATCTAACTGTGTGCATGGTGAGGACTGCTTTGCACTTGTGTTCCCTGTTTGTTTACATTCTAGTGAGCCCTCCTCAGCTGAAGGCACGACTTTGTGTGGAGTGAAACTGGAGTACTAGTGGTGAGGGATCACTTTGAGGAAGGACCACACATGGAAACAACATGTTTCCTCATGAAGCTTTCGGCTGAGGTTTGTGTCTTTGTGAGGAGGTGATAGCACTGATAGAGTTTGTTTGATGTCATGCACATATCCAGGTGAAGCCCCTGGGTGTGATATGGGGAAAGTACGGAGAATTTTACAACAGGAAGAACACCATAATGTTTGACGACATCGGACGGAACTTCCTCATGAACCCACAGAATGGACTAAAGGTACAGTCGGCATAGTCAGCATTGTTTTAACTCTCTTTCTTCCTCACCATTGTCAGCATTATGCACGTTTTGCTGAAACATACTTTCTGCGTGTGTGTTTGTGTGTGTTAGATTCGACCATTCATGAAGGCCCATCTTAACAGGGAGAAGGACAGAGAGCTGTATAAACTGGCTCAGTATCTCAAAGAAATTGCCAAGCTTGATGACTTCAGTGGACTGAACCACAAACACTGGGAGAGGTAGGCTTGTATATACAGTGGTGGCCAAAATGATTAGAACACTTGGCATGCTTAAGAGGTTTCAATTGTATTATATTAATATTGTATCAATATATAAGGAGATTTAGGTAATTTTCCTTTTTAAAAAAAAAAAAAAAGTTTGAACAAGTGTTCGTTGAACGAAGGGAGGGGTAAAAATGAGTGTCTCTTGCCAACAGTTAAACACAGAGGGGGTAGTACGGTGTACAGCCATCCACCTGCAAAAGGTTGACATACTAAATATTCAAGGTCAAAGTGGATACAGTCAGTAGGACTCACTTCATCTGATATTTGTTGTGCTCAGAGTGACATCTGCATGTTTCATGGACATTATGAAATGAAATCATGTTTTGAAGGCAAAAAAGGTCAATATTTTCAGATCTCCAGGTGTTCTAATAGTTTTGGCCACCATGCTTGTAGCACCTGTACAACCAAGAACATGCACAGTATCTAAAGTCTAAATAAATTCACCAAAATATGTCTAAAAAATGAACTGTCTGTCTGTCTGTCTGTCTGTCTGTCTGTTTCTGTCTGTGTGTCTGTGTTTGTGTCTGTCTGTCTGTTTCTGTCTGTGTCTGTCTGTGTGTGTCTGTCTGTCTGTTTCTGTCTGTCTGTCTGTGTAGGTACCTATCTAAGAGGCAGCACCACTAAGCAGGGACTCCATCCTTGGCAAAAACTTGGGCTGGATGCTGCCATCCCATCATCCAGTTCTTACACGCATTCACACATACATACCACACAACTACCGCACGGCCCTCATTTCAAACGTTATGACAGACCCTAACCCTCCAGCTACCAGCACTCAAAAGCTCAGGACTGAGATGGGATTTCCAAATTCTATACTTGCATGTTCTCTGTCTCTCCTGAATCTTGCACACAAAAAAATATAATTTGCCTTTATTACAGTGATACAGTAATAATGGCACTTACCAGTCGGCATGATAATTGCCAACTGTTTGGATTCAAAACTTCCTGTAGGTTTGTGATCCACAAACTTCTCTCAGTCTCTAAATACATGTTTTCTGAAACAGCCACAGTTCAACATTACCTGAAACTGAATCTGAATTCCTTCAAACCTTCCAGATGGATGGGGTGTACAGCATGAATGTGAAAACACACAGGAAACATATGTGCAATACTGAGCGAGTCAAAACAGCGATGTCCTTCACTCCTGTACAGGCTGGGGATAGCTTCATTTCACATCTTTAAGAAATAAGATTTGAAAAGAATGCAATTTGAAATAATTAGTAAGTTATCTGTTTAAGAAATGAGGATATATCCACAGTTTGCTGCAGGACATCCAGTGAGTCTAGGGCACAGTGTGTTAAGAGTAATGGTCAAAGTCCAAAAGTCCTTGAGCATCAAACTGACTCATGTGAACCTCACAATTTGATAATAATATGCAATAATCCTCAAAGCTAGTGACATTAAACGCTGCTGAGCTCGAGACTGGTTGTATGTGCACGTTTTGATGGAGAACTTGTTACTTGTATGCAGGAGTCACTGGACACAGACCTGTAGGTTGGAGGATGTCGTATGTATACTGTACACATGCATAGTACTGTAGGTACATATATGGTCAGGTTTCCATGGGTGAATGGGTGGATATGCATATTAGTTCTATTTTTTGTGAAGTTGATTTTTGATGCAGAATTCATTAGCTCGTGTTTAGTTTGAGTTTTTTATTGACCTGTTTTGGTAAATGGAAATGTTATTGACTAACAGAGGATGAGGGCAGATGATGATGATGATGTCCATTTTACTGGTTCACTAAAATTAATGTTTCTGCACTTATTGTCAACTTACATTTGAAGTTCTGGATGAAGTAGGGGAAGTGTCAGGGGGGAGGGGAAGCTCTTGGAAACATCAGGACTGTGATTTAGTCAGCTTTACAGCTCTATCGGACTATGACTCCTTTTCAGTTGAATGAGTGAATGAATTCTTAAGATCTGCCTTCATCACATTCCTGATATCCTGGCTGTAAATATGACAATAAACCCTTTTTGTACCTAATTTGTTTATTTGTTATTTTCTTCATTGTTCCTTACATCATTTTAAATGAAAAGTCACAGAATGTTATATATATATTATATTAACATCTTTTACAGTAGTAAAATATTTCATCATAACAAATGACCAAAACCACAAAGATAAATGTGCAATCAATTTATTATAAATTGTTGAAAAATATATTTTGGCAACAATTCTGCAAGACTACTTATAAATAGGAATTAAAATAGAATCAGGAATTGATTTCAATCTTATTACAAAGAACTGTTTTAACAATATACTGAGACAAATGAGGGATCAATAAATACTGTACAGGTATACATTCAATCCATTTTTTGCATTGCTTAAAAGAATGTTTGAAAAAAAAAAACAAGCTACAAGAATGTTTTCTTCATCCTTGTGTTCTTCCTTCATTTGTGGTTGTAGTCCAGTGGGAGAAGTTAGCATTCCACTTGCTGCTTGGTCACTCTGGAGACAGAACAAGTTGGACAGATCAGTATGGATCACATTAGTGTTGGTGGCATGACAATTCCAGTCAAAACAGGTCTTGCTCCCAGAGGTCCCAGTAATATACTTACGTGCAATGGCTCCAGGGACTAAACGGCCCACTAGTGTGCTTGTCCTGAGCTCGCACACAGAAAACATACTTCCTGGCTTTGACGTTGACTACAAACTTTTTTTCCTCAATGGTGTCCTGGTGTACAAGAGAGAAGGTGACATATTAAAGATGGTTTAATATAGTTAAACTGGAAATCAGCAGATGCAAAAGCTTTGTAATGTTGATTACCATCACTATGTGCTGTTCACTGTGACAGGAATGTCCGCTGTGCACCACCTTGACCTGATACTGCAGGCGAAAGAAGGTGCAGGGCTTCTCCCAGGAGTCAGGGTAGTCCCAACTGAACGCCTTCCCATCACTGCTATGCAGATTAGGGAGTTTTGCTGGCCTCACTAAAAAGTGTGAGGAGGGAGAAGGATGAGGTGGAGAAGGAAGGGGCAGGATCACAGCCATTCCCAAAAGACAAGATGGAAGGGCATATGGGTGGACGGATAAAACACTCAAGAACAAGCCCTGAAATATTTTTTCAACACTTGACAGACATCAAAACACAACCACTTACCAATCTCTCTCAGGTAGAAAGCTTTTGTGTAGGCCTCCAGGCGAGCGTCGCTGTGGATGTAAATGGTGAGGAAGATGCGGTGTTGTTCTTCTTTGTATGGACAGTTGGCATCCTGGCAGTGAACCCCTGATCCATCAGCATTCAGCTCACAGGAAATCTTTTCCAAATGACTAGAGTGAAGACAAAAATGGTTGGTACAATACTAGAACAGGACACAAGATCTACTTTACATGAGTAGGTTGTGTGTCCTCACCGTTCTGCTTTCACCAGGAGCACAGCAGCGTTGGATCTGGAGCTTGTTTTTGTCCAGACACAATGGAAAGAGCCTGTATAGTTTGGCGCTGCACAGTGAATGTGACCTGGAGGAGCAGAAACGCTGTTATCACTTCACCTGCCTGTGCTTCATGTTCTTCATGTGCTTTATATCATCGTCCTTTGTGTTTCCTAACACTTTCGTTTGAAGGTCCCAGCATTTAAACAATAATAAATCATTGCAAAATAACTTTTAGGACATTCATATAATTACTGTGAACAAGCCAGACAACTGAGAAGAAGATTGCCAGCTTCATAGCAGCCTGTTCACTATATTTAACATTTTGTTCCATCAAACCAGGCACATAAAATATTGTGGCATAAACCAGTGAAAGGATTTTTTTTTCAGTACAAACAGTGCTGAAGCTTTTAGAGCTTTCACGGGTTCTTGCAATTTATGAAAGGTGGCAAAAGACTGATGGGAAAAGCCTTTTGAGACACGTTTCTTCATTCAGGGATTAGAACACGTTTGTGATGACTACGAACAAACCACACCAAGTTTGTTTATGCTACAGCTATACATTGAAGTGTCACCATGAATTGAACGCTGTGCTGTCTTACTCTACTTGATTTTTTTCCATTTTTAATGTTCTCTTTTCCTCTCTTTCTTCTCATCATGACTCTACAAGTGATCCTCCTTTTACCAAAGCCCTGTCAGTCATCTGGTGAATGTTGTCTTTTTTGGGGCCACATCTCTCTGCCTCTTCATCGTTCTCATCTCAGCTGTCCTGTCACATCTATCCTCTGTCTCCTCTGTCAGTGAAATAACTCTTGTCAGGTCCAAAAACACAAGTGTGTGTTCCTTCTTTCTTCTTCCCCTGCCTCCTCACTCCATCCGTCTTTTTTCTTATCTTACCTTCTTCAGGGGATTTTTCTTCCAGTATGACAGTCCTGTTGTCTGGCTCTAGTTGAATCAGGATCACAGTATGGTTGAGGTATTCTCCGTCTGGGCCAAGGTGACAGGTGTAGTTTCCTCCATCCATCTCCTCCACCAGGACTTTGACCTGGTTCCCTTGCAGTGTTGGCTGCACCTCGCCTGGGACAAGGACAATGTAACAATCATGTCATTGCTTCAAAATGACAAAAACATTCCACCTGACTAAAGAAGTTTTTTTAGGATTCATTGGTATCATACTGTACTCTACTTTTCTACTTTATATGATGCCAAGCATAATGGCACAGGTACTATCAATAGTAATAGTATTAGTAACAGTTGTACTACCGTTTTTCTTCCAAAACACGGGCTGGTTTTCATAGGCTTCTCCACAGGTCAGAGGGACATACACCATGCTGCCTTCACCATCAAACACCCTCAGAACCAGAACTAGTTATAGACAGACACACACACACACACACACACACTGGTTTGAGTCAACATTTTCTGTATGTGAGGTGAAGAGACAAATGAAAAGAAAGAGGGATGTTCAGTCGAGAAAGGAGAAGAGGAGTCACCAACCATTATTCATTAGAGGCTCTATGCTTTCCTGGTTGCTGTCAGAACAACACAGTCCAGTAAACAGGACTACAACGAACAATGTGCGCATCTACAAAGAAAGGACAATAAATGAATATAGTACAAGCACTGGAACCATTTTTTCTATTGGTTTAAATGTCCTATAAAGGTTAGGGGACTCTTTAAAATGCATAAATCTGATTATTGAAGTTATTATTGAAGTTAAAATAAACATAGGATAAAAAGTACAATAAAAAGTATAAAGATTCCCCAAACTGAAATACTTAAGTATAAAGTTTTATTTCTATCCTTATTTGGGGTGCTGAATAAGTAAAAATAGCCAGTATTAAAAACACACACAGAAAGATGTTTTATCTGCGTTCCTCCACTGAAACACTTCAGGACCCCTCAGATTTATCTTACAGCCTGAGACTGAGTGTGAGACTAATGAAACAGGTGTTATTCATCAGGCTGAATATGTGCTGGATGAAGAGCTAAGAGAACGAGTATAGTTGATCTTACCTTGTCGATGGAATTCAATCCAAAAATGTCACCACTGAAGACTGACCCAACAGAGGTGAGATGTCTGTGCTCACTGACTGTTCAGCTTGTCTGCATGAACTCAGCATGCTGCTGCTGTATTTATCTACGCCAGAAGCAGAAGGTTAGAAAAACCCCAGTACACAAGAGGAACTGTGGTGTGTGTGTGTGTGTGTGTGTGTGTGTGTGTGAGCTAAGGTTTTACCTGAGACTATGGTGATGTAAGATCATGATCTAATCCATCAGGTGGAACTACCAAAGTATGAAGTAATGAACGAAGTTTGATTTGAATTAATTATGAAGCAAAGGAACAGATCCATGTGTAGTTTCACACATGGATCTTCTGAATCTTCTTTTGTCCAGCTTGATTTATGCATTCACGAGAGGATGAGAATAAAAGTAGAATTCATCTTACACTATATTCCATTGTGAAATTTTGTGCCATGCTAACCATTGTGGAGGAAGTCAGGACAATGCAGACAGAAACCTCTGGGAAAGGGAACTGGAAAAGTGTTTGCACATGACAGTGTGTGTGGGATGTTTTGTGGTGTTGTATAACTGAAAACAGGTACTTGGAGATGATCATGAGAATTCTTACGAACAGAAATAAAGGGAAAAAGTGATGACACCTCCAATGAAGTGGGAAAGACAATAGTTGCACTGGGATGAAACAAAAGAGAGGACTGAGTTTTTTACCAGTTCCAGTTTCCATCTATCCTCCAACCACCGTGATTTAAATATGCCAGTGTAGATCTGTCATGATAGTAAGTAGACCATTTCCAATAAGTACACATATTGTGGTTTATTTTCAATTCAACAAGGCTATGTATGTGAAGAAAGATGATAGATGACTATTGTTCAAGCCTGGGGGCTTTGTGGTTTCAAACCATTGTACTGAATCATAGTTTAACTGTTGCTCAGAAAGTCAGTCCATTTCTGTGCATCCACTTTGATGCCATTTACACTCCCAAACTACAAACTTTACACATGATGCACAGTGTGTCATACCGAAAAGCAGCTTTTTCTTTTTTAGGATGTGTGTGTGTCTCTGAACAGAGAGGGCCTGACCACAGGCAGGTGTGATGTACGAAGGCATTTCCAGAAAAAAGACACTGACCTGTTTCCGATTGTAGGCGATTATGACTATGGGAAGTTTAATGCCACACTGCCCATATATCATATTCACTTCCCCCCTATCACTCATGTCACTCATGCACGGCTTAACCTTTCACATTAAAAGCATCGCAGGGGAGTTGGTCATTAACAAGCAGTTAAAGAACTTCTTTACACAAGTAGCAATGGATAGATAGCGTGTTAAGCTCCTTCCTCGTTCCGTCACTGGATGAATGACGTTTATTTATTTGCGCTGAAGCTGGGAATTTCAGTCAGCAACACTTCATTTCTCACAGCGTTTGTCGTCATCTCTGGCTTTTTGCATCATTGTGTTTTTTGTCAGGAATTTTCGACAGTCTGTCTGGTTGGAATGAGATCTAAAATAAGGAAGCTGAAATTATGAAATCAAAGGAAAAGAGAAGTACTATAAAGTACACACACACACACTATATATATATATATATATATATATATATATATATATATATATATGTGTGTGTGTGTGTGTGTGTGTATGTGTATATATATATATATACACACACGCACATATACATATACATATATGTATACACACATATACATATATGTGACAGGAATGACATGCCACAGGTCAGATTTGATCCCTGGGCTGAGCTGAACACTGCCCCTGTATATCACATGTCTTATCTATACATACATTTATGTATATATGTATTACCGTTGTTATGTTTATGTCTACATTTTACCTGTCAAGTCCTCAGTTTTTGTTTTAACTGTACCTACATCTATATATGCTTGTGCTAAGAGAGCAAAGTGTAACCAGAGTCAAATTCCTTGTGTGTGTACACATACCTGGTGACTAAAAGTCATTCAAATTATGATTCTGATATTATATTCCATTCCTGATATTTGTAATATTTGTTGTTTGCCCTTTACAGAAAATTCACTGTTATCCTTTTTACCAGTTATTATTTACCATAAACAGGCAGGATAGAGAATATCACATCCTGGAACATACTGCCAGACCTTTGTCCCACTTCTACATCAAATCAACCAGACAGAGACAGAGGAATAGAAACAATGATCAATTTTAATTAAAAACCTATTTTTCATCAAAATATGCAACTGTGTTTCTGATGTTCCATCGTTTTGCCTTATGAATACATGTGGTTGTGTTTTAAGTGAACATCCACACACACTTACTCACACACACACACACACACACAGGCTGACTACTGAATGTTTATTACATGATTGTTCTGATTGTTTTGTGAAGCAGAGTGAAGTAAAGCGTCTAATACAGCGGCAATTTGGTAAAACACTGTTGTGCCTCCTGACTGCAACCTCACACATACATTTCTGTTTACTAGCTAGCAATACAAACCTCTCTTTACAGCTGTTAGCGTACTGATGGAATCCCCAGAGAGGAAGTGTTCTTGTTTTGATTAGCACAGAATTAAGAATAATCGCCTGAATAACTGACATGTTTGGGGATGTTCATCTTCAGTCGTCTCTTTCTAAATGGATCGCGTTGAAAATGTATCCTGACAATTTATGTATAACCCTGTATCCTCAGAAACAGAATTCTGCTGACCAAGTTTCAGAGAGCAGAACTTGAATGGAAACTGAAACACAGAAACATTCAAACATCTGTGTTGCTAAGAAAACCCTTTAAGCCACCTGACAAAGGTCTCATTTTGTTGTTTGGTTTCCATAGGAACAGTTAAAAAGACTTCAAAAAGGTCAAAATTTCAACGTGTAAAACCAAAAGGAAGAGTCTTTTCTCAATGCAAGAGTCCTTTTGCTCCAGCAGACAGCCGACCCTGCCCAAACAAAGCCCTTCTCTGCAAAAATAAAGAGAGAAGAGAAGAGAAGAGAAGAGAAGAGAAGAGAAGAGAAGAGAAGAGAAGAGAAGAGAAGAGAAGAGAAGAGAAGAGTGCAAATCAAAAGAGAAGTCATAATCAACTAGAATTCTTGGGTCTCCCTTGTTGTCCTCCTTTTATACTTCTGCCTCTGGGCTGTATGTGAGGGGGAATTAGTTCTCCACTGGCGTGGGTTCTTGTGGCATTGGAGCCACTCCTTCCACAGCCACTGGCCCAGAGACCTCTGGTGTGTGTCCCGGTGTTGATACCAGCTCTGGCGGTGGTGGCTGGCTGAGAATGACCTGCACTACATAGTCCCTGGAGATGTTGAGTTGGTCCAAGCGCAGCCTGTCTGTCAATGGCCGACCTGAGAAAAACCAGCGCTGGGTTGCAGCAGGCACGCCCTCGTGACTTTGTAAGCGACGTTTCATCACGCCCACTGTGTCTGTGGAACGGACCGCCAGCCGGATGTCGCGGCCTGTGGAGAGCCGGAGCCGAAGCTGGCACTCCCCTCCTGAGCCTGGGTCTGCTACGCTGCCCGTGGATGGGTCTGTGGCCCCGGAGTCTGGATCCGAACCATCCAGCTCTTCAGAACGCTCTTCAATCATGTTGACGGGAGGAGAGAGGCAGTAGACTGGCAGCTGGTATCGATTCCCCAGTTCATCGTAACATTCTGTCAGAGCTCCTGGAATAATGAAAAATCGTCTTGGTTATAATGACATTTCCACCGTAACCCACATTCCAAAGTATAGTTGTTATAGTTATGTTTGGTATTTGAGGTGAATGTTTAACTGGGAAGTTCCAATACAAAGCAATAAACAGCTTCAGTAAACCTTTCAAGTCACCCGTCAGCGTTCCTCTTTAAATGAATGGTCTGGATAAAAAATGAACTGGCACACATAAAGCAAAAGTCAAAGGCTGACTGAACCTTTCCAACTAACAAAGCCAAAACCTGACCTCCACTTCACATTTCACCACTGAAATGGAGAAATGAGAGTACACAGGATCACATAGTGAAAGTCGGAGAAGAGCAGAGTGTGTGTATGTGATGGAGTACAACATTAAAAGACATTATGTCACTGCTGTGATTCAGATACAGAGTAAAGAGTTGGAGGAGAGAGGGGGAAATAAGATGTAGTGAAGAGGTCATGTTATTCCACAGACAGAAACTTAATACAGAGGGGGGGACCCTCATGGGGATTTCAGACAGATACAGACCCCATTACAATTGTTTTTTGTCACTGGTTTTTTTAATGTTCTGATGTAATCTTTGTGGTTTTGATTACCTTTAATGAATATCTGAAAGCAATTTGTCCCAAACACTTATGTCTTCATAAGAATGTTTTTTTTTTGGAAAGATGGTTATGATGTTGACATTCTGGAGGACTAGAATTAAATAAAGAAACCGCAGCAAACCAGTAAGAACACCTCTACACCTCGTCTGTTTTGTAAATGGCATATAAAAGGTCACCGCACCGGGCGGCGTTGTTTCATGACTTAAACTGAGGCACAAGCCGCATGCAAGAGTGATGAGTTCTGTGGTAAGTGAGAGTGAGATGAGTCAGCAGAGCCCACAGGCTCTAAAGTGTGTGTGTGTGTGTGTGTATGTGTGTATGTGTGTATGTATGTATATGTATATGTATATATATGTATGTATGTATGTATATATATATATATATGTATGTATGTATGTATGTATGTATGTATGTATGTATGTATGTATGTATGTATGTATATGTATGTATGTATATGTATGTATGTATATATGTATATATATATGTATATATATATATATATATATATATATATATATATATATATATACTACAAGTCTTTAACAACATCTGTTGTATACATTTATGGGACATACACAGAGATTAATATCCAAATCATGTTTTATGAATTGATGCTGAATGAACTGAGGCCACACCCTCTCATTGGAGCAGTCAATCTCTGCTCCGGGTGCAGGGGTATGCTCAGGGTGGCCTCAGCGTGTCATCGAGCTTGTGAAAAACTGTTTGAACTTCTAACTCCACATTTCACTAATATATTGTTTCATGTCTGTTCACATGTTTTCACCAACTGTTTTACAACATATTTAATGTGTGGTTCTGGCTCATAACATACAAATCTCAATGTGTGTGCATCTCATTTGCTTTTTTCTTCTTCTGTTGGCTTCTCCTTGATATTTATTCATTCAGCTGCACAATACTAATCCAGGTGGTGCTAATATCTTCAGAATGTGTTTTCATTTCAGTCTCCATAAGTCTCCATGATAAAATGTCCAACTTCACAGCTTACAGCCTGGTACAAAAAACAGTTTTGGTCTACGTTAAGAGTGAGGTCGCTTTGAGCCACAGGTGGGTGCTGCTACAGGTGGTTTGTTTGATCACTTAGACATCATTTAGCCCCCCTCAACTCCACCCATAATCCCCCTCTTTGCCCATTTTTAGATTAGCCAGGAGGAGGCAGAAGCAGGACTGCTAAGATGGCGGCAGCCAGAGCCACCACACTCAGAGCTGCTACAACTCAGAAACCCATTTTCAGCTTCACAGGGTCATTTTTGATGTCACCAATCACCAAATTACCCTAATTTTCAGACTATAAGCTGCTACTTTTTTCACACGCTTTGAACCCTGCGGCCTATCCAACGGTGAGGCTAATTTATAGAGTTTTACTAGCCAGCGGCCCCCGAGGAGCACTCGTTGCAGTAAACGCAATAGTGAGAGAGACATGGGGAAAGATCATGCAGCGAAGAAGACATTAGTAAGACATTGTAAGACATTAGTAAAGTCAGCCAATCGATTTGGCCGTCAAAGAAGGAAATAGACCTACTGCACGTAATCTTGGAACCCTGAGTTGATGCCGTGTTGATGCCACACTGCTGATTTTCAGGCACAGTTTGAAAAAAAGCGTGTCTAAAATTAAAACAAAAAAAAAAATCTTTCATGTACCGTCTTTCTATGTAAATATCTCATGTTACAACATGAAAACCTGCAGCTTATATTCAAGTGTGGCCAATATATGTACAAAGTGTATTTTCTTTTCAAATTTAGCTGGTGCGGCTTATATTATAATTATTAATAGCCCAAAAATTACGGTATATAGGCCTACAGTGAAAAATGAGCCTGTCAACTGATGCATTTCTAAGGATTCCATTAAGAATGCAGTGGGAGTTTTAGGAAACCTCTGTTCCATTTCCTGAATGGCAACATGACAACATAAATGATGGAGAAAACAAAACAAATTGTTTAAAGATCCTGCTGGATTATTTTGTCCAGAAGAAAAGAAAATAGTTAGTCATATATATATAGATACATATAGATATACATATAGATATAGTGAGATCTCATAAATGAGAGCAAGGATAAATACTAAAGCTTGATGATGATTTGCACACAGGGCAGTTTAACATTTAAATATTAACTTAATATTTTCATGAGGGAGGAGCTCTGAGGCTTCCTTTTTATTTGGCTTTATTTGTCATGTACCTTTATGTTTTACACAAGATTTCAGCACGAAGGAACAGTAAGGCTACCATATGATTTAATTGGGAATTATTATAATAAAACATTTCAGGATGTTCCCATAACCATAGTGACTGACAGTGCCAGAGGAGAGGGAGAGATGCTGTGCTGATGCCACAAGAGCTGCTAAATGAAGACGAATATACTGCAGACAAAGTCCAGACCGATAGCACATGATTCTACAGAGCCCCTAAAGTCCCAAAAGGTAATAGTTTTTTTTTATCTGATAAATAACTTGTGCAAGATCTTTTACTATAAATTCATAAGCATTTCTAACAGCTTCAAATACACACAGCCGACACATAATGGAGAGAACTCAACATCAAGTTTTATTTTCACCTTGAATGTCGTACCACAATACAAAGGAGCGTTGATGGAGGGTTTCAAACTTACTTGATTGGAATGCTCAGCCAAGGCTCACTTATTGACCACTGGTTTTGCTAATGAAAACTATAACAGTACCACCACACTTTAAATGACTGTATGTACTGTTGTTGTTGACAGCTGCAATATCAAAAATAAAATATTTAGAGTAGAAGACGTGTGAGATCTCTCTATCAATTCAAAGTTGTTTTTTTTTTAAATAAATAGTACAAGCAATTATTGTAAAGTTATTATTTATTTCAGTATTGAACAAAACCAGGTCACAGCAGGATGCAAAACATAAATCCTTGAACATTGCACTAAGCAACTAAAATGCTGCAGTATTCATTATTGTAATGCAACTAAACCAACACTTAACCAACATGAACAACATCTTGCGCACACAAGATAAAAAAATTACCTTTAGGGGTCAGAAGGGTTCTCACATTTTGGCTAAACTCTACAAACCAAGTTTCAAAATGACAACACAGGTCTGCGACGCAGTCAAAGACTAATTGACAACTGATAACGTTGCAATGCGATGCTGCAGACAGCATACGGACAGCAAAGAGACACAGAGGGCACAGACAGCAGGACACAACATAAGTCCAAGTTAACGTGTGGCCCACCCTAGCAGTTGCAGCCCTAAACAACCACATAGCCGGCTTATGCCAGTGAAGAGCCCTGCTTGGCAGCTCTCCTCTTCAGTGTCTGTGTGCTTCAGTTCAGTTCAGTTAAGACATTGACTATAAAACAGTTCAAAAGGTAGCGAGGTACTGTGTGTATGTTAGCATGCTGATGCACCACTGTCCCAGCCTCAGAGCTGCTAGCATGGCTGTAGACTTTACTTAAACTGAGTTGAGTAGTTTTCTGTTCCTGTTCTGCAGAGATGGATGGCATAACTTGGCATTCACCACATGCCATCCACTTGCTGCACAGATCTGGCAAACACAGCACAATAAGTGCAACACAGAATAGAATTTAAGCTTTCAATAGCCATATCATAGTGTATTCACCTGCAGATTAACATGAAAATATAAACTGTAACTGCTGCATGAAACGTGATGAAAATATCTTCTGATTCTGCACAGCTGGCAAATGATTCATCTGACACAGTGAGCTTTGGGTAGTGGAACAAAGCGCCAAGAATCTACTGTCAAACAATCAACTGTGAAAACAAACAAACAGAAAAAGAGAGAGCTATAGAAAAGCATAAAGTAGTCAGTGGTAAAATATTGATCTAGTGATCTTGCTGCTCCTTGTAACGGAGTGCTAGATGAGTGAAATGGTGATGTCAGGCCTGGGGAATCCACAGCTGCAGCCCAGCAGGCTCTGATCTGACAAACTACTAAAAGGCATGGAGAAAGACAAGACACAGTCTACGTTAACATGGACAAAAAAGGCTATCTGTTGGAAACTGCTTTACTGAAATGATATCAGGTAGAGCTGTTTTACCATCTTTGAAACCTTGATATTCAGTCTCCCTGTTGGCCTAACTAACAGAATAAATCTGCCCACTTCTGCTTTCCTGCAAAGTTGACCTAAAAAAAAGTTTAAAAATTTCAGGTTGGCAGCTTGTCCCTCAGAAATAAAGTGCCTCTAACAGGAAAAAAACAAAAGACTGAGAGTACAAGTGTGGTGTGGGCTAAAGGGTATGAAGTCACAGTACACAGATACCATGTTTCATATCAGAACAGTATTTGATTAACTTATGATGTTTCACTGATGAACTGACTGAGAAAACATACTTCTCATATGAAAGGACGGAGAGACAGGAGGAACAGAGGACGCCACCTTTGTAGTAAAACTTTCCAAAACTCACCAAAATGAAAAAAAAAGATGAGATCATATGACTCTGGGATGATAGCTGATGATAGCCAGCTGATAATTACAGTGCAGAGTTTTATTGATATGTTTGATGTGGATACATCTTGGAAGATGCATTATCTTTGGTACACTTATGCGAGTGATAACCTCATTAAATCCTACTTTCAGGAGACCAGAAAACACGCCGTCTCATTTATTATTCATTGATTTCTTCTACAGTATATAGCTGCTAATAGCTAAAGCCTAAACTGTAAAACATGGTCGTTGACATACACTCAGCGGTTGAGCATCTTTAACTTATTTTAACTCCTTCTTGTTTGGACAGAACTAAACCCAGAATATGAAAATCTGCATCTGTATATACATGATTCCCTTCCCTCTCTCAGAGTTGCATGGCAGAGTTGACAGTGCCTCCTCATCTCTTGTCTGATTAGCTGACCTTGCTGTATTTTTTATAGCTGCAGACGTTAGCTCTGTGTGAAAACATGGCTCCCCAAAGTTTTTACATCAAGTACTTCATTTTTGTTTGGCAGCATGTATCTTGACAAGTTTGTGCTTTTCCACTAAATGTATGATACGCAATTTACAGAAACATATAAAAGATATAAAAGATAACATTTTCCCACAATTCATTGCAATAGGGCGACTTTATTGTCCAGCCGTGGTTTGAAGATCATCATTAGTGGGCTTAAATGTCCTTTCGATGCAGAATGTTCCACACTGCATCAGAAACCATAACAGTATACAGTATAATGGACCGCATATCCTGACATCACCCATGCCATGTTGGCAGTGCTGCCTCTCCCGGCTAAACTAAATATCGACAAAGATGTGGAACATCAGCAGACCTGAGGTGAGCTGAATGACCCCTGGGTGTTCAAACAAGCTGTGATGGCACGCAAGTGGCCACACTCTTAATTCTGCATGAATTTAAGCCTTAATATAATGTGAACAGGTGACATGTATATAAATTCACCCTCAGTACAGTTGTCATGAACGGGGAAATTAACTATAGAGACCAAAACTGTTTCTTTGTACCAGGCTGTAAACATGTTTATTTCTGCTGTGAACGTTGGACATTTGAACATGGGGACTTAGGGAGACTGACTCAAGTGGATGCTCAAGGAATTACAGCTTTGAGCACTTCCGCAGTGGCTTCACTTCCCAGCCATGGAGGTTGCTGCTTGATCACAATGAATCTTAGAAAGAAATTTCCACACCTCATTATACTAATATTTATAACTGTTTCTGAAATGAAATCAGCAAACTGTTCTAACATAGGCTCTACAGTTGCCCTGTCAAGGACAAGTGGTTACAGATAACTGATGGATGGATAATATACTAACAAGAAATGTTAACAAAAAAACCTTAGAATGTTACAGCCAATTTAACTTTCCTATTGTAATGGCCTTAATGCTTTCCTGGGTGATCCTGGAGTTTTAGCATCAACTATTATTATTTTTCCTATGTCATTTGTCTAATGCATTGTGGGACAATAGTGTCCATTATCATGGGACTGCAATTAATGATATTTTTATTGTAAATGAATCTGTCAATTACTTTTTTCAAATTATTCGTTTTATCTATGAAAATGGCAGAAAAAAGTCAAACATTGCTGCTTAATTTCCCACAGCCCAAAAGTCTTCAAATATCTTGTTTTATCTAACCAAAAGTCCAAAAATATTCAATTTACCATCATATAGATTTCAGGACATTCCCATAACCATAGCCAGCAAATGTTTAGACAGACCTGATGAGGTTTAAGTTTCAGCCTCTCAGACTCGTTTCTTCCTGTATTTTCATTAATTTGCAATTGAAGAACCAATTTCGAGGCCTAAAATTTAACAAGACAATTAAAATTCATAAACTTTAATTTTTGAAAATGAGACCTGCAGCCTTTAGTAGAGGCTCAGAAATTCATAAGATCCATGTTCCTTTGTTCCAAATTTAGTTGCCCTAGAGCAGGGGTTCTCAAACTGTGGTACCATTGGTGGTACTTTTTTCATTTCTGTAGTGGTACTTGGAGGAAAATAATTTAAAACATATCAAACCATATACAACATTTGTAATTAAATTAAACTAGAGTATCACTCTTATTTAAGCTTTGCGTTTTAAGTTTTGCATTTTCTGAAATATCTTGTTTCAATATCAGCATGATATGTAGGCACGTTGTTTCATGTAGTGTATATGCGCACACAGGGAAGAAAGTTTGAGAAACACTGTCCTAGAGAACTTGGAGAAGAAGAAGTTGAATTTCTTGAGGTGGTAATCATCAAGTGCAACATCCTACATTAAGCCCACCCAGCTGTATTTTCATGGAGAAACAAACACTACGAGCTATCTGTTATATGTACCACTGTGGAGATGTGTGTTACCGTGCGGCAGTGTGATGCTGGCCCCATCGAGGATGGCCTGAGCCAGCAGGTGGTCATTGCTCTCAAAGGCGCTGGCGGCAGCCCGCAGCGCATCCCAGATCTCCTTCCGGCCCTCAAACGCTGGCGCCGTATCCCAGAACTCATCTCTCTTGCTGCGCAGCTGGCCTTCAGTCATCGGGTAGTCACTTTTCCATTTAGGCCGCTCTCTCTTCAGGGGCTGGTTACGCCCTAGAGCCACTGAGAAAAAGATGGAGTGAAGAGAAAAGATAGAGGAAAACAAGAGGGTGGGAGATGAATCAGAGGGCGAAGATGGAAAGAGACACAGAGAATTAGAGCGAGGGTGGAGATAATGGAAGGATGTGAGGAAAGAAAGAAAAATAGATAGAGGAAACAACAGAGAGTGGGAGTATAAAGACGGAGGGATAACAAATAATGAAAAATTAGACATCCGTTGAGAAGAAGATGACAGAGAGAGAGAGAGAAGGTGGGGGAATACACAGAGGACAGAAATGAGAAGGTAAAGGGGAAAGAGGGGATAAGACAAGTTAAGATTTATCTAAAGCAGTCAAGATTACTCAAGAATGTATATACACACACAGACAAACACAGAACATAACTGAAGCTAGAAGTGTTGTGTCACTAAACCCAGTTAAAAGGTTATGTTAATAACATCTAACAGTGCTCCATATGCAGCAGAATGGCTGATGAATAACGCCATCGGGATAAACAAGGAAAGGGATGAAAGGTACGAGGGAGTCTGTACATGTGTGTGCATGTGTCTGTGTGTTTGTGAGTGCCACACACAGACAGAGTAGAGGACAGAGGAGGATGATGGATTAAGGTGTTGAGTTACACCTGCTGCTGGTACACATGTACTCCACTGATCACATGGAACACTGATAACACCAACCTTCAGCTGACTGTTTGTAGTAAATAAGACTGACGGATAGACTGTTTACACTACGTTTTACGCATTTGGGCATGTATAGTACCATAATTCACCTGTATACAAGAGTTACACACTGTTTACCGAGTGCTCCCTTTTAGAACAGGCTCAAAAAGCCACCACCTTATGGTGCTTGTTTGCTTAGGATGGAGGATAAATGAGGCACTGAAACTTTAGAGATGCCTGTGGGGAAATTCAGATGTTGCAGCAGTAATCTCAAATAGATAATAACATATATAAAAATGAATAAATGGGTTTGACTGTGGTTGTGTGGATTTGACTCAAACCAACACGGTATACCTGCATTAGAAATAAGCAGAAAACTTGAATTGCAGCGAGCACTTTAATAACAGTGCTCTGCTAGAAATATCTGCCTGCATTTCTGTGTACGTACTCCACAATTCCTCCGCTTGGCTGTGTGTTCATACTTCTACATTAGCCCACTTTCCAACTCGTCTGTCTGCCCATCATTTACTAATGTAATTTGCCTGTCTTTCAGTAATTCCCAGAAATTCTGTGGATGTAGGTCAGTATGTGAAAAGTCATTTTTAAGATCTGATATAAATACACATGAAGAAAGTTAAGCTAGTTATGACACCTGCTGTTGTGAAAACATACATGTTCATGTGTTTGGGTATAGATGTTTTGTCTCTTGTCATCATCTAGCAAGGTGTTAAGTAACAGCTGCCTGTTTGCAGCCCTTTCATTCTCAGGCCAGACAACCAGGAAACTACAGTCTGCACATGTCTACAGTACGTCAGCCTCATAAACATCTCTCCTGTGCTTCATTTTCATACACGTTGGAAGTGTGACATCCTTGATTTAGTTTCAGTCTGGGACGCTTTGGCATGTCACAGCCAGTTGTCGTGGTCTGTAAACTACATAACAGTTTCTGTACCAGCACACATCTACCGCACTCAACAAACACATGTGGATGGTTTGACCAGCCATACAAGTCTCTGCATGAAAAATAACAGTTTCAGCCAGAAAGGCACACTAACGCTGACAGTTATCGGCCCTAGAACCTGTTTATTGCTCAATAGTTACATATAAGTGTTAGAGTCTTCTGTAGTCTCAGTGTACTGTGTGCCGCTAACTGCTGCCAGGCCTTGTGGAAATAAGTGTGATTAAAAAAAACACACTATGTTTAGCATGAAGTGACGCTGCCTTTAACTTTTTACACCTCTTCTTCCCCCCCACACTCCTCCAGCACTGAACATGCTCTGATATGAAAAACAAAAGGAGCAGTAATGTCTACATGTCCACAGTCAGGACATCATTCACATCAGATAGTAGCTCCCCGGTGTGTTTGCTTGCATGCCATCGCCGTCTGTGACCCATATTTGTTATGAAGAGAAGCTAGCTATCTATGCTAACTATGCTACGTTTTAGCCAGTTAGCTTGGTGAAAAGAACAAAGGGAGCAGCGTCGTTCAGTAAATGTCCCCTCGGTTCATGAAGTACGGGCGAGGCGGCATTTGTCGCCTCTAGGCCGGCCGTACTGGGGAGGGCTGCCTTGTCTGTCTTGGTCTGACACGGATATAAAGGAAGGGAAGGAGACCTCCTGCCAGGACAACATGCAGAAAGCCTAAAGGAAAGACCCCTCAAAAGCCAACCTTGTCGGCACTAAAGACGTCGACAAGCCTCTTGAGTTACCTCCAGTGCCGTCCGAGTTCTCGTTTAAGCTGCCCGAGGAGTCGTGGTGGCTCCCGACACAGCCACCCATGGATGTTTCGGCAGAGCAGCCCGGGCTAGGTAGCTCACCCCCCCGGCTCACAGTTAGAGCTACATCCACAAGCCCCCCTCTCTCTCGCTTCTCTCTCTCTCCCCCTCACGCTCCCCTCCCCTTCCCTTCCTTCTCTCGTGCCCTTTCCTTTCTCCTAGTATGCTCCCTTTCCCCCTCCCTTCCTCAGTCCTTTCCTCCCCTCTCACCCTTGCAGCAGCATCGTCTTCTTCATGTGAGGGGAATGCGGACAAAGAAAGATGGACTGAGAGGCTCACATCGTTACAAGGTGACCGAAACAGGGATGAAGGAGAGAACAAAGAACAAGTGCTCTGTAAAAAAACAAAGGATGTATCCTTCTTTGCTCTCCTTCTTTGGGGCAGTAGAATAAATGTTTGCTTTAGACTTCATACTCATACATATGATGAACAAGTACTTTGACACAGTGCACTTTTATTTAGTGTTCATAGAAGCGGTTTAGCTGACTTATCCTTTTGTTCGTGATTCAATTGATGATCTTTCTTCGTGTGAAGCAGCAGGCAGTATAAGCTCTGTCTTGTTTTATCCTACAGGCTGTGTTCAGGCTGTATTTACACATGCAAAGACTTTCCATTGGCCTCAGTGTTACACACAGTTGCAAGAATAATTACAGGACGATAAAAATAGACATACAGCTAAACAAAGATAGGAAATCCTAATCAGTTAACTGTAATTTATATCAAAGTAAAACTCATGAACAATAACATGGACGATCTAAATAAACAAGTCAAAGTATTTACTCTGTAAACTGTAAACAGAGTGGAATGAATATTTAAGGAATAATGTAATAAGTTACAAGTACGTGGACAAAGCATGCTATAAGCAGCGTGCTTAGATAATATACATGATTGTGTATTAACACATATACATTACATTATATTACAGTGTCAGATATCACTGCACAGTGTGAAATTGGTCATTTCCATTCCATGTGTAGCACTGTTCCAGGGATCACTGTAAGTTGTTGATTCAACATATTATTTAGACTTTATTTTGCAGATCAAATTGTGACTTTAAGAGTGTGAGTGCAAAGAGGACTTTTTAAAAAGATACTTTCAGCAGCTTTAGGGTTCAAACACACATTTGTAGCTCTGATTTTACATCACAGAGTGAATTAAAGTCCTCTCCTCTCCTCTCCTCTCCTCATGCTGCAATGTTACACCCCACGAACACACTCCTGTCTGGTCACTATCTTTAGGACTGTACTAAAGAGACTTAAGTGTAATTTGACACACACACACACACACACACACACACAATAGCAACAGGATAGCAAGGGTAATTTTACAACACAGCTGTCTGGAATTACACGTATTTACCATCACCAGGAACTGAAAGAAGACATGCAGGAGGGAGGTTACTTCAACTGTTGTGTGCATGACGTAAAATGATGTACATGTGACTGATAATACACTTGACATGTGGCTATATACACTGTGTTCAAGGTCACAGCTGGAGATCCAGCACAATCATTTGTTCTCTCTATCCATGGCTGAACATCACCTTTTATATGAGGATGTTTTGTTCAGGTCGTGCTTCTGTGTGTTGCCCAAGGAAAGGAATGTTGCTCTTTTTGGACCAAGCAGTGATGTTATAAGAAGATTACTGAGACTTTTATACTTGACAGAATCTCAAATCCACATTTTTACATCTAAAAGAGTTCAAAGAAACCCCAAGAATAGGCTAGAGAATGTGACATGTTAATTTTTGACAACTATAGTGACCTCTAGTGATTGCAGTGGACATTGTTTAATATCCATAATGCAGAACACAATAAAAGCATTTTATCAGCAGAGAGACTCAGAAAGTTTGATGGACAATGTCATGTGACCTGTCTCACAGCAAGAAGGTTCCTGGTTTGAACCCTGGCTGGGGCCTTTCTGTGTGGAGTTTGTATGTTCTCCATTTGTCTGCGTGGGTCCTTTCCAGATACTCCGGCAGGTTAATTGGTGACTCTAAACTGTCCATAGGTGTTTGACCTTATGTGCCACTTCTGGTGAACTGCCTGGGATAGGCTCCAGATGCCCCGTGACCCTGATGAGGATAAGTTGTTGCAGTAAATAGATGAATGGATAGATATTTGTCACCTTCAAATTAGACTGAAAACATCAAATCCGTGTGTGCATGCAGCCTGCTATGGTACATATTATCTCTAAGTGAAAGGTGTGCACTTTAAAATCTGATGTATTCTTACAGATGTCCCTGTACATTCTGATTCCTGATTCCTGATATGTCTATGTGACCAATTTTTCAACTTTTCAATCAATTAAACATGTTTGTGTGACACAGCTTTTACTGTGAAGTCCATTCAGTCAGTCAATGATTGATATGTGCAGCTTCAGGAGAGAAAAGAATAAAAGGCCATCATTTGGTCAGTAGATGGAGCTAGAGAGTTTACTCTGCAGACACCAAAATACTATATAGAGAGAGCTATGACAGAAACACTGGCATGGCTTTTGGTTCAGTCTGTGATGAGTTATTATTTATTCATTTATTTATGTTTCTGCAGCTTTTAAAAGTGAATCAAATTATAGCTGCTGTAGTGCTACAGTACATCAAGGCTTGCTCTTTTTGCTAGTCATCATGTAGACTGATGTATTACCTATACCTGGTATATTCGGTACCACACATATGGAAAATCAAAAACATATATATGGTGCATCTTTTGAAAATCATGGCATGCTGGCTGAAAACTAGAAAGCAGAAAAAAACATTTTTTCAGACATTGACCAAAAGGCTTTGCTTTTCACAGACTTTTGAAGTTCTTTATATGACATTTCTCTCTACTCTACCTACACCCTTTCTTCTCCTGTTTGTCTTCTTCTTCAGCAGCCTCTCTTCCTCCACCTCTTTCATCTACCCGACCGAGCAGCTGACGCAGAGGTTAATAGGCTTGTCATTGATTTATTCTCAACTGCTCGGCACTTGTGCTGGCCAAAAGACTTCAGCCTTACATCTACCCTATTATCTATCTGATCCTGTGGTTCCAATTGTCTGGCCATTTGAAGATGCCCCATCTGTTTTCAAGATAAAGCTGCTAGTGGATCCATTGATTTACTGTTATCTGTCGAGCCCCCCAACCCCCAGCCTGGACCTATAATCACTGGGTGTATTTGATAAAAACTGGAGGGACTGAGCTGTTTGAAGCTTTTAAAGTCATTCATATCCAGCTGTGTGTAAGGGAGGCTGGTACATGGCTCACAGTTGATTGTCCTTTTTATTGATTTACTATTACCTGCTATGTCAGAACTGACCACAATCCCCCAACTGATTCTCCACTGTGTCATACTTCCCTGATAACAGAAAGAGAGAAGGAGACAGGAGATGGAGCAAAAAAGGGTGAAAAGTAGATGAAATAGATAAAGATGAATGAGAAAGTAAAACAAAGCTCTGGTTTTCGAACAATGGTTTTCTCAGATTTACAAAATCACAAACGTTACATTCCATTCCACCCTTTAGAAGAAGCAGGAAGAAAACTGTCTAGATTTTCTTTGATTAAACAAACTAATCCCCAGTGGGCTGGCATATAAAGAAAGGATAGTGTATTCATGATATCACCCACGGGTTTCTGAAGAGCTATTGTGAAGCTCAGTGTGGTGGCCCCGGTCAAAACCATCTTGGTCATCTTGGTAGTCCTGCCGCTGCTGCCTCCTTGCTAATCTAGAAATTGGCAAATTTGTGGCTCATATTGGTGCTCAAATAACCCATCTATAACAACACCCACCTGTCGGCAGCCTTGCACTTAATTCTGCATAACTTTAAGCCTAAATATCATTTGAACAGGTGAGTTCTATGCAAATTCACCCTCAGTACATTTGTCATGAACGGGGAAATTAGCTATAGAGACCAAAACTGTTTTTGTACCAGACTGTAAACATGTTTATTTCTGCTGTGAACGTTGGACATTTGAACATGGGGACTTGTCTTGTAACCAGCCTGAATTGAGGCCACTTGAGGAACTTTTCTGGCACTGGCTTCACTTCCTTGCCATGGAGGTTACTGCTTGTGAAATACTGGTGGTTTATGATTTTTTATGATGATGTTGTTTTGGAGGGACAATTCCTAGCATCTGTATAGAGTTATTAAGTCCTCTGTTTTATTATGTCAGACATGGTGTTTTGTGGGAAAATAGCAATATGATCAATTTGGACTTTACAACAGCACATGCCTGCATCACTGGAAGAAAAAATATGGACTTAAGAAGATTGAAAGTTGTTTGTGCATGAATGCTTTTCTGGCTAGAGAACAGAGTTTTCTGACAGAATTATAGGTGGCTGCAATGGGAGATGTTGATGGATGATTCTATGGTCTTAAATATTGGCAAGTAGCAAAAGTGCCACATATGGCTACATGTGGCTGAAATGTTCATCTAGAGCCATTGAAGGAACCTTTAGAGTCATTTAGACCTTATTTTACATTCAGGCTTTTCACTTACAGGGGACAATCACTGAGGCCTAATGCAGTACACTCCCTGAGGAACCTTAATCTTTAAGGATTTAAAATGTATGTCCTAACAGGACAATGACCTTAACATCCAACACTTGGTTGGCTTTTGAACAAGTCTTTGAATCCAAGCCCAGACTTAAATTCCTCAGAAAATCTATGGACCCATTATTTCCTGACAATGTTACCTCTCCATGGATGCTCTCCTTTAAAAGTTTACTGAGCCAGGACAAATCTGTAAAAAGTATATGGAGTATTAGGGATCCTAAAATGTGCTAATCTGACACAGATGAATGTCTCAGTTGTATCCATTGCTAAATTGAAAATGAGTTTTCTACATACAAGTATTTACGCAGCTGAGTGGATATTTATTTACAGGAGATTTATAAGAGGATTCATTTTATAGCCTCATAGCTAAATCTTCATAGCATTTCTTTGTGTGAAGTGGTGTCAGAAATCTAAATTTGCAGCACTACAAAATACAGAAGAACTCAAGGATTTACTGTACATTATCTGTAGGTGGGGTCATGCAATGTAATTGATGCTTTGTTAGAAACCTACTATGTAAATTATCAGTATTTGTAACAACAGGGACAGTAGCTCATAGACAGAAGACAAGCACAAAGAAGCAGGTTGGAAAACCGTAGTATTAATACATCAACTCAACTATAATTAAGCCATAAAATGACCATAATTACTACAGCTGAAAGGGGGTGTGTTTGAAGCAGAAATAGTGGAGCATGGTAGAGCTGATCTTCTTTTACTAATTTTGGGCATGACTGCTGCTGTACCGGTGGCTCCGTATATCTTATCATTCCAGAGTCTGTCTCACTCTTTCTTCTTGCCTGTGTGTGTGTGTGTGTGTGTGTGTGTGTGTGTGTGTGTGTGTGTGTGTGTGTGTGTGTGTAAGTGACTGTGTGAGTCAAACACAAAGCAAAGCCCACACACCGACCTGACTTGTTATGGTAAAGCTCAGTTATAGGGAGATTTGTCAGTCCTCTGGATGTGTCTCCAGTTTATTACAGCACTTACTGTATATGGTCCATAAACACAGCTGTAATCCCCTTGATGTAAACCTTTAGACTCAGTACATTACAGATGCATCTTCACAACCGGTGTATCATTAATGTCCAAGATAAATCTTATTAGATAACATTGCTGTTCTGGCCAGGAGTTCATAGTGGAATACTATCCTAAGCTATTATAAATTAATTCAAGTTTGATCCTTGTTTTTGTGGCTGCGGCCTTTCTGTGTGGAGTTTGCATGTTCTCCCCATGTCTGCGTGGGTTCTCACTGGTCACTCCGGCTTCCTGCCAAGGTCCAAAGACATGCAGATAAATTGTCCATAGGTGTGAATGTGTGTGAATGTTTGTTTGTTTCTGTGTCCTGTGATGAACTGGCAACTTGTCCAGGGTGTACCCTAAATCACACCAATGTTATCTGGGATTGGTTCCAGTACCCTGTGACTGTGATAAGGATAAGGCGTTACGGAAAATGGATGGAATGTGTGATAAACATCAGAATCTGCTGTATGAAAGATGGATCCAGCAGTCCACAGAGACAAATAGGTTGTTGAACACTGACCATAGTTTGGTGGTGATCAAATCAAATCAAATCAAATCAAATCAAATCAAATCAAATCAAATTTGCATAGTCCAAAGTCACAAAACACATTTAGCCTCAGAGGGCTTTACAATCTGTACAGGGAGTGACACCCTCTGTCCTTAGACCCTCGGTTCCAGTGAGGAAAAACTTGCCCACAAAAAAACAGGGAAAAAATGTGGAAGAAACCTCAGGAAGAGCCACAGAGGAGGGATCCCTCTCCCAGGACGGACAGACGTGCAATGGATGTCACATGTACAGAACAATCAACACAAACATGTTGTACAATTACAATGAATGATAAAATGACAATGAATTACAATGAATGATAGAATGATTACAGCAGCAGCAAATCATTAACTAACTATAAACTGTAATGGAGATATGGTAACAATAATGACAGTAGGCTTAAACCAGCTTAGAGTGGTTCCTTTGATGCCAATCTGATGTTCCAGTCTCTGTAAAAGAATTTGATGGTCTATGGTGTCAAATGCAGCACTAAGATCTAACAGGATTACAGAGATGAGTCCTTTGTCTGATGCCATTAGGAGATCGTTTGTGACTTTGACTAGTGCGGTCTCTGTGCTATGATGCACTCTAAATTCTGACTGAAAATCCTTGAATAAACGGTTCTTATGAAGAAATTCACACAGCTGATTAGCTACAGCTTTCTCGAGTAACTTAGAAAGAAAGGGAAGGTTTGATATCGGTCTATAATTGGCTAAAACCTCTGGACCTAGAGTGGGCTTTTTAAGAAGAGGTTTAATTACAGCTACTTTAAAGGACTGTGGTACATATCCTGATAATAAAGACAGATTGATCATATCCAGTAAAGAAGGGCTAACTAGAGGTAAAATATCCTTGAGCAGCCTGGTTGGGATGGAGTCTAGGAGACAGGTTGACGGCTTAGATGAAGAAATTATTGAAGTTATTTGATGAAGGTCGATGGGAGAAAACCAGTCTAAATATGTATCAGGTTTTGCAGCTGTTTCCAAACTTGCTGTATCAGAATATCAGCAGCAGATCAGTGCCTGTTGAGGGCAAGAGGTGATGTATTTTGTCTCTAATAGTCCTAAGTTTATCATTAAAGAAGCTCATGAAGTCATTACTAGTTAGACCTAGAGGAGTAGATGGGTCAATAGAGCTGTGGTTCTCTGTTAGCCTGGCTACAGTGCTGAAGAGAAACCTGGGGTTGTTCTTGTTTTCCTCTATTAATGAAGAGTAACAGGCTGTTCTGGCATTACGGAGAGCCTTCCTGTAAGTTTTAAGATTATCTTGCCAGACTAAACGAGATTCTTCCAGTTTAGTGGCACGCCATTTGTGTTCAGAATTACATGCCACTTGCTTTAAGTTATGAGTCTGCTGGCTATACCATGGTGCTAACCTCCTCTGTTTAATCTTCTTTTTCAACAAGATGATCTATTTGTGAGGGGCTAAAGGAAGCAGACAAGTCCTCTGCAACATTGAGATATGGCATGAATCTAATAAATTCGGAACAAAGACTATCACTGTGGTTGTCCACATGAATATTAAAATCACCTAAAATAATTACTTTATCTGTTTTAAGGATCAAGCCTGATGCAAATTCAGCAAATTCAGATAAAAATTCATGTGTAAACATGTGGCACACCGGGCAGGAGAGAGCAGGATAGTAGAGAGAAGTCATTGCTACAGCTAGGCTAGTTAGTCTGACTAAAAGAAATTGGATTGTGGTTACTAAAGTTAAGAGACCTGTTCTGCGCAAACAGAACTTCAGTCATTTGTTTGTGTGGTTTCTCAACTTTTACGGCAACTGCCCATCTAATCAGAGGAGGGTTTATCATGATCAGCAGAGCTACAGGCACAACTGACAAAAAAACGTCAGGAGTCATCCAGTACAATTTGTCATCCTGCTTTTTCCTTCCTTGAGTACAACATTACAATATTTCATCTGACTTCTTTGAACTCTGTCTCCACAGTGGCTTCTAAAAGCAATGCATTTTGGTTGCGGAAAAATCCAGCAGGCTTTGGCAGAGCTTAAAGGTCAATTAGAAAGGTAATGAAATAAAGCAGCAGAGTCTCCTGTTTGACAAGAGAAGGATTAAATAGATATTTTACCAACCGGTAGCTCAGTACAAACACTCTGTGGATGAAGGTCTTGCCCTTTTAATTTAATACCTTTTCTGAGGTCTGATTCACATGACTGTGTTTTCACACAAGACCTGAAGTGCCTGCCATGTTACAATACCATCAGATCAGATCAAATCAAATCAATTTTTATTTGTATAGCCCAAAGTCACAAAACACATTTTGCCTCAGAGGGCTTTACAATCTGTACAGGGAGTGACACCCTCTGTCCTTAGACCCTCGGTTCCAGTGAGGAAAAACTTGCCCACAAAAAACCCTTTTAACCATGTGTCCTCCTTAGTTATGGATCTGCATTTTTTTCACTATGTTTGTTTACATTGCCATTGTGTGTGTCACATCTGGACTGTCTCCAGGCAACACAAAAATGTGATCACAGAGTGACTCAGATACACCTCTGTGTCTTGTGTGGATTATTCAGAAGCTGTGTGAGTGAAATCTAATTTCACTCACACAGACTCACTCGTCTCCTAATGCATCCTGGCATGATTAGATAACAAAAGTCACAATGAAACGACAGCTCAGACTGCCAGCGTGAATTAAAGTGGCTCAGAGTCTCACCTCTCTTTGTCTGCCTTGTTAAGAAGGTGTCTAAGTAATGATCTAATCCTAATTTAATCAGATCTAATCAAGCTTGATGTGATGTAATCTGATGCTATTAGCATACAAGGATTGGACCATTCTTAGAATGGTGATGTGGAGACTTCTGAATTGTAAATACCAGGGCCAATTTTGTTATGTTGACATCAGACGAGGAGTTTGGGGATAATTTCCTCAGTGTCAAAAAACAGCTGGAAATAGGAGCAAATATGAGTTTTAGAAGACCTCCTGCTCATTGCTGATGCCCAAATTCACAAATAAGCATCATTTGTATCTTGTATAATCAATATAACCAATATACCATGGACATACACGGACACACGGACATGGACAAACACACACACACACACAAACACACACACACACACACACACACATATATATATATATATATATATATATATATATATATATATATGTGTGTGTGTGTGTGTGTGTGTGTGTCCATGTCCGTGTGTCCGTGTATGTCCATGGTATATTGGTATATATATATATAAGAAACCTCAGGAAGAGCCACAGAGGAGGGATCCCTCTCCCAGGACGGACAGACGTGCAATGGATGTCACATGTACAGAACAATCAACACAAACGTATTGTACAATTACAATGAATGATAAAATGACAATGACAAACAACCATTGACACTCACATCAGGTATTTAGTACTGGACAAATTTGTACTTCAGGGGAACATGAACCAAACTTTGTGGCAATCCATCTTTCTAAGCTCTGGGAAAGATATACAAATAGAAAACCTCAAAGAGATTTAAAAACATAATGCAAATATGAAGATGTGTTCTCAGATTGCAGTGTTTTTTGGAAGGGTGGCTCTATGGGAGAAATGTTTTCTCAGGCTGTAGTTTTCATGTTTTCATGGCTGTACAACCACTCATACAAACTACTACAGGGACAAACTGGCAGCAGTTGTGATAATTAACACATATAAGAAATATAATACATAAAATAACTTTAATCAAAATACTGTTGGATGGTTTGTTTAAAATTCTCCTCACTGAGCTGGGAAACCTAGATGGAGTTGCCTGCTTGGTTACCTCAGTAACATATGGATATGTCAAGTAAATCTATACAGAGGGTAGCCTATAGAAAGTTTAACACCCTGACCTGAGGACTGTTTGACTTTCAACTCCCAGAATACCACCAGAGGCCCAAATGCCACCCACAGATTGAGTGGACTCCGCTCAGTTTGAAGGTTGATGTTAGGGTCTTATATAGTTCTATCTCTATTTGGGAACATCATCTGCAGGTTGTTCTCTATGACAGCTTGATTACTTCAAATCTCACTGTCACACAACCTGGAGAAGCACCAAACTCTACACAGAGGTAATACTGTGTAAGATGTGTTGCAGCCGAGGCTAGGTGTCATGCTTGACATGCTTCGCCTTCAGTGTTCTACATTGTTATCTATCCTGTTATCCTATCCTGTTTAGACAAGAAGATAGTCAGGCCCAGAAGAAGGTTAGCTTAGCTCAGCATAACGACTGGAAGCAGGTAAACAGCTATTTATTGACATCATGTTATTTTTTGATGTACTGAAAACAAAGAAATAAAAGTTACCCACCCTCTTAGACTAAAAATCATTTTCTTTGTGAAATCTATGACATGAATGACAGTCTGTCCACTTTTCTTCAGAGAATTTATGCACTCTTTATGCCACCTCCCAAACCCCCTTGCCCCCTGCACAAGTGGTCAGGCCCATGATCCAAAATGAGATCAAAGGTCTCATTGACAGTCAGTCCCTTGGCCAGTGTGTCACCACAGAACGACATGTGAGCAAGATAGAGAGGCCTTATTTATAGACCAAAGCTATCAGAAATGATCAGTGTAGTGTCCGGACATGTTGTGGTTGGATACAGTTTTGTGTTTCCTGCCATAACTGATGTGTGATTTGTAATCTCTGCTTTAAAATGGTAGAAGAGAAGTGTGAAGTGTAAGTAAGCAAATTGCAATCTTAAACTGTTGCTGAATGTGAAAAATTGTTGCTGTTAAGTTTCAGTTTTCAGGCACAACATACACAACATGTCTTTGATTTGATGGAAGCCGATTTGCAGTTTTTGTTTTTTCTGTTTGGCACCAATCAGTAACTTTTTCCTATGTAAGATCCTACTTGCTGTCAGGATTTCTTTCACTTATGGTCATGAAGATGACAGCAGCAGCTTTAACAAGGGGTGGATTATCATGCGTAGGTTACCTCATATCCATGAAATGTGTCCTTGAGTCTCAGTGTCATAGGCCCCTTAAAGAGCTTTATACTACACCTGATGTAATAGATCTCTGATCTATTTATGATCAGAAAGGTTATAATTATCACATTTGTTCATGTTGATAAGGGAAACAGCAAACAACTGGAAATTTTAAACATGGTTGGCCAAGATGGGCCACTTTGAAATTTGACTCCACAGTATGGGTTAAAATGTCACAGAGTAGTAACTATTATAGCTGAAAGCTCAGTCAAGCAACTCATGTCATGCCAAGTTCAACAAAGAAAACCTGGTAGCTAACATCAGCGTTAGCATTAGCGTTAGCTGTCAACTTACGGCGGTTCAAGTTTAAATAAGGTTGCTCTCATCAGATGATGACAAAGCTAACCCTAACCCTAACCCAAGTAGTTTCAAAGTTATTTGACTTAACAAACTGAGATTAAACTGACAACATTAGCTTACAGTACTTCATAAAAATGAAACATATGATAATCTTTTCTTGTAGAAGTACAAAGTTACATAGTACAAGAACAGGGCGCAGAGTGAGAAAGAGGCACCCTTTACCCTCTTACAAGTCAGTGTAGCATCAAAGGTTCACAATCAAGATTTAAAATCTGTTACTTTATGGTGGAGTTAAGTTACATAGTGTTGCTACCAACTACCAAGTCTTTGCTGAACATGGTGATAATTATTGTAACGAAGTTATGAAACCCTGTAACACTGATAAAAACACATTTATGAAAGGCAAAACTGTGGATAAATCAAATTTGACAAAGTTTATTGGGCTTGTATTTGTTGACTGTTTCTGTATCTGTCTGCTTCTATGCCTCTCTCACAGTTTATTGCCTCAGTTCAGGGAGAACACTTGCTTTGAGTGACTCTCAGGTGCCTCCACCTGAGCAGCCAAGGACAGACAAACATTGTGTAATCTCTGTGCAAACAGCAGTCAACTGTGGAAGAGACGTCACCCACGTACACGAAAGACACGAACACATGCAGGCTGGAGTGCATGCATTCTTTAAAAAGGAGGATAGCCTCCCTAGAAATGTTCATACTGCTATATATAGTGTTCATGAAACTCTATTCTGTGTTTGATAGTCACATTGAGCTCAAACTTTTTCTCAAAAATTATTTTTGACCTGTCTGTTCTTTCTGCCTCATTGTGACTGAAAAGTGGAAATTGACCCTGAGGAAATTGAAATATTAGAACACACATGTGCTACAGCTAGCAGCTAGTACTGCAGGTTGTAGATAGTAGAGAAGAAGCATTGCATCATCGTCACCTTTAGATGTATGACACAGCGCAGCTTTTGGGCTTCACACCTCTTTTGGATAGATGTGATGTTCACACCAGCAGACGGACAGACACAGACTTCTGAGAGAGATCTGTCTCTTCTCACTGTCTTTCTTGCTTTTTGGCAGGAGATGTTGGGTCGGCTTCAGTTCAGGCAGCAACACAAGCTCACCATCTATAAACTCTCTGTGATCATAAGATACACTTGGCACATCTTTCTCCCTGTAACACACACACAGACACACACACATCCAGGACATTGTCTATCTGTGTATGTATGTTCTGCATAGTTGGCGTGTGCATGTGTGCATAGATAGATAGATAGATAGATAGATAGATAGATAGATAGATAGATAGATAGATAGATAGATAGATAGATAGATAGATAGATAGATAGATAGATAGATAGATAGATAGATAGATAGATAGATAGATAGTGTGTGTGTGTGTGTGTGTGTGTGTGTGTGTGTGTGTGTAGAAGGCATGCCTCCAGCCCTGTGCCTGGGGCAGCTCAGAGGATCTGTTTTGATCTGCAGGGATTAAAATGCATCAGCTTGTCAACAGGAGTGTGTGCATGCATGTGTGTGTGTGTACAAATGCGTGGGCCTTTGTGTTGAGATAATGCAGGCTGTATGTGATTGCCAGCTTTATAAAGCCAGTTAACACCTCATAACAACAAGATAAAACACCCAGACACACCCTGATGAATGTTTGACAGGGACATGAGAGCAGATACACACACAGGGTGAGGGTGAGGATGCAAAACATTTAAAGGTATATCTCTTTCAGTTGGTTTAATAGAAAATAGTGCATATCGACTTCGACTAGGCTGAAGGTTAAGGGGATAGAGACTAAACAGTAGAGAGACAGGAAGCACATGGTAACCCAGATTCAGTTAAAGGTTTTATAACCTCTTTTCAATGAAATGTTCCCTCAAACTAAACGCTGAGAACTAACAATAAACTATTTTATGTAATGGAATCACACAGGGGAACATCAGAGCTGTAGTCAGAGCAGTGTGAGCTGTTTGTGACCTGCACACATTTTTAATGTAACACCACATGAAAAGTTGGTTCAACATCAGTGCTTGATGTTCTCATCTTTCTGCAGTGATGTTGAAGTTTAACTCATCATGTGCAGGTCAGTAAAACTGGTTGGTGTTACATCAGATTGCAAGAAGTTTTAATCCTAAAAACAAACACAAGTGGAAATAGAAGCTGGGAACCAGGACACTAATAGATACTGCTAATGTACAGGGCACAACAAGAAGGCATGCATGTTAAGTACATTAACCTTAACATACCTAAATTGGAAACTTGTTCCATGGAAACACACACACACACATCCACACACTGTGTTTTTATGTCAAACTGTAAAGCTGTAAAGTGTGTGTATGTATATGTATTGAGGCAGTATAACCGATTGTATTTCCTCTGCAGCAGCTGATACTGTTGCTGCTGTGACCACCTGCACCTGTCACTGTACGTCTCCCACATGCACGCACACACACACACACACACTTTAACTATAATGTAAACAGGCAAGCTGAGTCTTCATGACCAACTTGGTTGACTGAATAAGCTCAAAATGTCTCTGTCTCTCGGGTTGGTTAAAAAGGTTGCAGCATCACATTTCAACATGTCGACAAAGAATGCTTTGAGGCGAAACCATCACAGTTAAGGATGTTTTCTTTGAAAATTAGATCTTTTTGATGACTGCTCGGCTCAGTCAACAGCATGCAGCTCTTTTTCTGCCAGTTTGTAGCTCAGCTGGCCTCTCAAACAGATCACTAATGCCATTATGGATTGGCAGTGAGGGCCAGTGCTAAGATGAAAACTTTTCAGTGCTGTACTTGGCACTGTTTATAGGAAGATTTAGATTAGCATCAAGTCTCTCTCTCTCTCCTCTGCACTGCTTTTTTCAAAAGAAGGACATCTGTCAATTGAACCAAAAGATACTTTATTTAATAACTGAAGAAAAAGTCTATTTTATTTACAACCAGTCACACAGTCATCTAAGTGATCATGTTTGTTTGGCTGAATATTATTTTAGTAGATAGAAAGTTGTAAAAATGTCGGCTCATTGTATCATCATTTGTCTGCTGTTATATTAAGCACATTGTTTTCTTAACAGTATCTTTCTGACAGATTGAGATCAGACACCCAACCACCCACTCACACACACACACACACACACACACACACACAAGCAACACATTCAAACAATAGAATTTCAAACTCACAAAAATATACAACAGCTCAATAATGTTTACAGAAATGAGATGACATTCACATGAGTCTGGTGGAGGTAGAAAGGAGAGTCTGTTCCTCTGGTAAAAAGCTACCTTTATCACAGCTAACTTTGAGTTTTATCAAAGGACGTTTCAGATTTGTCTCAGTATCTCATGATGGACACACGACTATAACATAAGATGACACTTTTTTTTGAGTAGAGACTCTTGTTTCAGTGCTGCTCAAGCTCTGTGATCCAACGTTCACATGAAAGAACAAACACCTATTAGGACAACACATTTGTTCTTTCTGGAGAACTAGAATCTGAAATACAAAACATTTAGTTCATACAAGACTCATATACTTTACAGTAAATTATAATCAATGGCATGTTTCAAGCTTTAAAAAGAAATCGCTAATATCACATCAGAAATGCACAAAACATACATACAGATAAACACAGGTGTAGATCACATTTACAGTACACAGTTGCCACTTATTGACCCTTGTTCGGGTGTCATTTTTATTAGACATTACATAATTATCAATATATATGAAAGCAAGGCTGTATGTAGGATATCATTATCCCTCTGGATTAGTAAATAAAAAATATAATGCACGTTCCCTTCAACCAAGTTTGTGATTAATGTAAAAAAAGAAACTGAAACTTCTGTGTAATCTGAGCTGTAATCTGTTTTTACAGTGTGTGCACTGTGGGTGAAAATTATCTCCCCAGTTCATGTTCATTGCAACAGAGCTAAAGCAGACTGGATGATAGGAATGAGCGGGTAGATGCTGATGTTTGGAGGGAGAGATAGAGAGGGGAAATAGTTTGAACAAAAGCAACCACATGATAGTCACAAGTTTGAGTCTTAGATGTTTATCTGATATACAAATATAGACCAGAAAATGATTTTGGACCAGCTATGAGGTTTATCAGGAAGGAATAGAAAAACAAGCGCAATGTTGATGATCGTATTCATCTTATTGTAAATAAGACTTCTACAGGACAGGAAATCTCTGTTTCATGGAGGTTTTATCTGGATGAATAATTAGCAATGATGTGGTTCTAAATTTCTACTTGTGCTTCCTGCTTTGTGGGTTTATATTGAAAATAATACGAGCCATGAAAACTTTTTTCAGCTTCTTGAGTGATCGGCTCACACAACACAACAACACAATACTTTTCATCCATCAACTTTTTGGTTATTTTACATGCAGAGCTTCTCACTGTTTATACTGTGTGGTTACACACACACGAGTACAATCAGAATCTGTTGACAGGTGGTGGGTTGTTACTGTCACTGTGTGATTAAACTTCCTCACATCCACTGCTTTCATACTTGCAGTCCAATAAATTCATTAAATCTGAATCTTCAACTGGTGGTAAACATTTAGTGTAAACTCTGCAATATGTCATGTGAACTGCAGTCATGAGGGTGCATGGAGTGCATGACCTGCCTCTTCCAAACCTTCCTACCTATCTTTTTGCTTTATTACTTTATTTTTTATTTTTATCAGCAACATGCACTTTTTGAAGAAGCATTTTGGAATACAATATGTTTCATAATTTTAGTCATCACACCACAGAAAATTAGTGAAAAGGTTTTCACTTATTCACTGTGAAACATGTAACATCATCAGAAACAGCTGAATCATCTTGTAATTCACTCCTATTTATCCATTACAATCTATTAATATCGTGTTTCTGTTATCTATCTTACAGCAGTTTGGTGAAGCTCGAGTTTGGTGTTTGCTAATGCAGTTTTTCTGTGTTTGTTGTCTGGTTATTATTTCAGGATGTGTGTTTTGCACATTGTGTTGTTGATGTGAGGTCGGCCTTTGTGATTAATATATATTAATCAAATCAATCATCATTATTAAAATCAAAAAGACCAAAACGTTGAGTCATTCCGGACCAAAACCAACATTTTGAGCTTCATCAAACTGAATGTTTCTGGTTATGCACACACAATGCAAAGTCCACAGTAACTGGTTATGCAATAGAAGCCAGATTTTCCTTACAGCTCCCATTACCAGAACTGTTCACCAGTTCGTTTTTTAGAGAACCAGGAGCTACTTCTAAAACCTGTTCACAGCAAGAAGTTGAAGGAGCCAGAGTTAGTGAGCTGTCTTGAATCGAGCTCTCAAAACTGCCCTTCCACCCTATCCTCGGCTGAACATTCCTAACACCATTCAGGTCTAAGCTCCCATTTGTCTTGCCAGGGGGCTTGAAGCAACAAACTCTCTCCCTGCACCAACTCCATCCTCTTCTTTCTCCCCAGTTGCCTCCTTTAGCCCTCAAACAAAGAATCTCCTGAAAAGCATGCCTAAAGTCAGGACTGCGGCAGTAGATGAGTGGGTTGAAGGCTGAGTTGGAGTATCCTAGCCAGTTAAGGAGTCTGAAAAGCAGTTTAATGTCACCCAAGTTGAGGAAGGTCATGAGGATGTTAAGGATGAAGAAAGGTAGCCAACATAATGTGAAGGTTCCCATGATGATCCCCAGAGTTTTCACAGCCTTTTGCTCCTTAAGACAGAACTTAAGACGCTTTGTAGCAGAGTGTTTTCCTTCTCCTTTTTCTGTCCTTTCCTCCTTCCCATTGTCTATAACTCTCATTTTCTGTATGTTTAGTCTGTCCCCCACAGCTTGTTCTCCCACCTCAGTTCCTGTCCTGAGTTTATTTATTGCAGGACTATCATTTGGATAAGTCAGCTCTGCAGTATAATGCAAGTTATAAAAGTGTCTTTCCCTCCCTCTGATTTTCTCCAGCTGTTTCTGAGCCTCTTGGAAGACCCGGGAGTACAGGAAAATCATCACTACCAGTGGCAGGTAGAACGACACAATGGAGGAAGACACTGCATATGCTGCATTGGTGTTGAAATCACAGCAGTGTTCATTGGCTAAGCACTGGAGAGCTTTCTTATCACTTGACACCCACAACTTCAGATGGATGGGCAGGAAGGAGATGAGGGAAGCCACTGCCCAAACCCCGAGAACTACTGCAAAGGCCCGGCCCCTGGACAGCAGCAAAGAGAAGAGAGTACACACATAAAGAAAATGTGAGGTGAATCATCTTTTGTTCCATGCATTCTTCTTTCGTGACAAAACTTGCTGATTACATTACTCACAATGCAACATGAGCAGTTTCAAAATTGTAGTTTTCTGCCCTTGTTGACTCAAGTTACATCACTCAAGGCAATTTATCAGATTTCTCTGCTCCCCCTGACACCTCAACAACTTGAAACAACTGTCTCACATATGCAGTACTCAAGACCTGATTTTGATTGATTTGATTTGTGTATAATCTGTACAGTATGTACAGTTGTATGTTTGATAGAGATGAGCTTCAGAAAGGTTCCCTCACAAAATAATAATAATAAAAAAACAATTTACACAGAGAAATAAATGTATATAATTTTGGAGTGTTATTTTAGAGGACCAAATCTCCAGAAGAAGACCATGCCGAGTAATAAAGTGGAAAGTTATGCTGCATTGTTTCTCCTATGCTCTTGTTTTGTCTTTAACATTTGATGGGAAAGACCTACTGGGACACCATTGTTTGGGGTGTGGCTAGATGTTCAATAGCTGCTGTAGTTTGAGCATGTACACTGCCTTGAAAAAGTATTCATACCCCTTGAACCTTTTCCACATTTTGTGACCTTACAATCACAAACTTGATTGTACTTAGTTGAGATTTTATATGATAGACCAACAAAGAGTAGCACATGATTGTGAAGTGGAACAAAAATGATATATGGTTTTCCAAATTTAAAAAACAAATATAAATCTGAAAAGTGTGCTGTGCATTTGTATTCAGCCCCTTGATACCCCTAAATACAATCTAGTGCAATCAATTTCCTTTAAAGTCACCTAATTAGTAAATTGACTCCACCTGTGTGTAATTTACTCATAGTATAAATGCACCTGTTCTGTGAAGGCCTCAGTGATTTGTTAGAGAACACTAATGAACAACAGCATAATGAAGAACGAGGAACTCAGCAGGCAGGTCAGGGATAAAGTTATAATATATAAAGTTATAAAAAAATATCCCAAGCTTTGAACATCTCAAAGACCTCTGTTCAATCCATCATCCAAAAATGGAAAAAGTATGGCACAACTGCAAACCTACCAAGACATGGCCGTCCACCTAAACTGAGCGAGCGATGAGAGCACTGGTCAGAGAAGCAGCCAAGAGGCCCATGGTCACTGTGGAGGAGCTGCAGAACTCCGCAATCGCAGTGGGAGAATCTGTCTACAGGACAACTATAAGTCGTGGCCTCCACAAATCTGGCCTTTATGGAAGAGTGTCAAGAAGGAAGCCATTGCTGAAAGAAAGGCATAAGAAGTCCCGTTGGCAGTTTGCCTCAAACCATGTAGGGGACACCGCAAACATATGGAAGAAGGTGCTTTGGTAAAATGAGACCAAAATTGAACTTTTTGGCCAAAATGCAAAGCGGTATGTGTGGTGGAAAACTAACACTGCTCATCGCCCTGAACACACCATCCCCACTGTGAAATATGGTGGTGGCAAAATCATGGGAAGCTGGTCAGAGTTGATGGGAAGATGGATGGAGGTAAATACAGGGCAAACCTGGAAGAAAACCTGTTGGCAGTTGCAAAAGACTTGAGACAGGGAAGGAGATTCATCTTCCAGCAAGACAATGACCCTAAACATAAAGCCAGAGCTACAATGAAATGCTTTAGCTCAAAGAATATCACACGTTAGAATGGCCCAATCAAAGTCCAGACCTAAATCCCATTGAGCATCTGTGGCAGGTCTTGAAAACTGCTGTTCACAAACGCTCTCCATTTAATCAGGTTGAGCTTGAACTATTTTGCAAAGAAGACTAGGCAAAAATGTCAGTGTCTAGGTATGCAAAGCTGGTAGAGACATACCCCAAAAGACTTGCTGCGAAAGGTCTTTTGCGGCTGCCAAATGCACATCACATTTTATTTTTTTATTTTAAAGTTTTGAAAACTATGTATCATTTCCATGCCACTTCACAATTATGTGCTACTTCGTGTTGACGGATCACACAAAATCTCAAAGAACATTTAAGTTGGTGCTTGTAAGATGGCAAAATGTGAAATTTTATGGGGTATGAATACTTTTTCAAGGCACTGTAGGTAGTTGTGGCATCAAGGAATCACCATGATACAATCCCTTGCTTAATGCTGTGGAGAATTTTATTCATCAGTGGTCAGTTCAGTCAGTGCAGAGAAAATTCACAGAAGTCCAAGATGATTTGGGTGAAAGGTTTATTGAAGCTTGGCCATGGACAATGGAGGATTTACCCGTATCCTTGTCATGACATGATGCCTCCTCAGTTCTGAACAAGCTGTCCTCTGGCCTGTCTGTATGCTCTCAGGACAGTGACACAGCTACTGTATGTCCATAAATGGTCACTAGCTTACAGACAAGGATATGTGGTCCAACATTGTTATCTGACTCTGTAGAGGCTTCTATGTATGTTGTGTCAAAAGAGTGACACAGCCCTATCCTCAGTTACCATAGTAATGATCAGAATGCTCTCCTAAACACAAACGTCTGTCTGTCTGTCTATCTATCTATCTATCTACAGTGGCTTGCGAAACTATTTGGCCCCCTTGAACTTTGTGACCTTTTGACACATTTCAGGCTTCAAACATAAAGATATAAAACTGTAATTTTTTGTGAAGAATCAACAACAAGTGGGACACAATCATGAAGTGGAACAAAATTTATTGGATATTTTTAACTTTTTTAACAAATAAAAAATGAAAAATTGGGTGTGCAAAATCATTCAGCCCCATTGAGTTAATACTTTGTAGCGCCACCTTTTGCTGCGATTACAGCTGCAAGTCGCTTGGGGTATGTCTCTATCAGTTTTGCACATCGAGAAACTGATATTTTTGCCCATTCCTCCTTGCAAAACAGCTCGAGCTCAGTGAGGTTGGATGGAGAGCGTTTGTGAACAGCAGTTTTCAGTTCTTTCCACAGATTCTCAATTGGATTGAGGTCTGGACTTTGACTTGGCCATTCTAACACCTTGATATGTTTTTTGGTGAACCATTCCATTGTAGCTTTTGCTTTATGTTTTGGATCATTGTCTTGTTGGAAGACAAATCTCCGTCCCAGTCTCAGGTCTTTTGCGGACTCCATCAGGTTTTCTTCCAGAATGGTCCTGTATTTGGCTCCATCCATCTTCCCATCAATTTTAACCATCTTCCCTGTCCCTGCTGAAGAAAAGCAGGCCCAAACCATGATGCTGCCACCACCATGTTTGACAGTGGGGATGGTGTGTTGAGGGTGATGAGCTGTGCTGCTTTTACGCCAAACATAACGTCTTGCATTGTTGCCAAAAAGTTCGATTTTGGTCTCATCTGACCAGAGCACCTTCTTCCACGTTTGGTGTGTCTCCCAGGTGGCTTGTGGCAAACTTTAAACGACACTTTTTATGGATATCTTTAAGAAATGGCTTCCTTCTTGCCACTCTTCCATAAAGGCCAGATTTGTGCAGTATACGACTGATTGTTGTCCTATGGACAGATTCTCCCACCTCAGCTGTAGACCTCTGCAGTTCATCCAGAGTGATCATGGGCCTCTTGGCTGCATCTCTGATCAGTCTTCTCCTTGTATGAGCTGAAAGTTTAGGGGGACGGCCAGATCTTGGTAGATTTGCAGTGGTCTGATACTCCTTCCATTTCAATATTATTGCTTGCACAGTGCTCCTTGGGATGTTTAAAGCTTGGGAAATCTTTTTGTATCCAAATCCAGCTTTAAACTTCTCCACAACAGTATCTCGGACCTGCCTGGTGTGTTCCTTGTTCTTCATGATGCTCTCTGCGCTTTAAACAGACCTCTGAGACTATCACAGTGCAGGTGCATTTATACAGAGACTTGATTACACACAGGTGGATTCCATTTATCATCGTTAGTCATTTAGGTCAACATTGAATCATTCAGAGATCCTCACTGAACTTCTGGACAGAGTTTGCTGCACTGAAAGTAAAGGGGCTGAATAATTTTGCACGCCCCATTTTTCGTTTTTTTATTTGTTAAAAAAGTTTAAAATATCCAATAAAGTGTGTTCCACTTCATGATTGTGTCCCACTTGTTGTTGATTCTTCACAAGAAATTACAGTTTTATATCTTTATGTTTGAAGCCTGAAATGTGGAAAAAGGTCACAAAGTTCAAGGGGGCCAAATAGTTTCGCAAGCCACTGTATCTATCTATCGGCTACCTACAACAGGCCAGGCAGCTGTTTATCAGTCCAACCTCAGCATGCCTTCAACCTCACAGGAGTGTCCCACAACAGCCCCTGTGTACAATATAAGAAGTACCCAAGACACAAGATGTAAGAATAGCTAGGCTTTATTGTAAACTATAAGAGCTCTGAATAGAGTGCATATAATGATATAAATCATCTGACGCAACACTTCTCAAGGACTGGAGAAGCTGCTGCAGCTACAGGGATTTCATGAACTGAAAGAGGAGCTCTTCATATATTGTTGTTATATATTGTATTTAGATACAATAAGAATCGCTCACATTCATAGACCAATGCAGACTGAATATTTTGTTTAGTATTAAAAGTATTTGATGATCAGCGACAGCAGCTTCTCCTGTCACGGAGAAGTGCCACGTCAGAGCGCAGTGCCAGTACGCACAGCCATTCACTGTTTTACCTTCATTAAATCACCACAGCTGCACTGAGATATCGAATATGATCTATATCATTATATGCACTCTGTTCAGAGCTCTTATAGTTTACAATAAAGCCTAGCTATTCTTACATCTTGTGTCTTGGGTACTTCTTATATTGTACACAGGTATTGAGCGGGGGTATCGGGAGGATTTTAGCCTGTACACGCATTTGCCAGTGTGTTAATCATGTCCTCATTGTTTAATATTGCTGCTATGAGATTCCAAGCGGACAGACGAACTTTTTACTGCAGCATCCACACGTTAAACAAGATGGCCGCAGGCACTGCAGTGAAGTCTGACGTCAGTCAAGTTTCATTCAATATATTCAGAGTTTCATTCAATATATTCAAGTTTCATTCAATATATTCAGAGTTTCACTCAATATATTCAAGTTTCATTCAATATATTCAGAGTTTCATTCAATATATTCAAGTTTCATTCAATATATTCAAGTTTCATTCAATATATTCAGAGTTTTATTCAATATATTCAGAGTTTCACTCAATATATTCAGAGTTTCATTCAATATATTCAGAGTTTCATTCAATATATTCAAGTTTCATTCAATATATTCAGAGTTTCATTCAATATATTCAAGTTTCATTCAATATATTCAGAGATTCATTTAATTTAATTTCTACTTTAAGCTCAAGATATTGTGGTCATACCTGGTGAGTAGCATTGGGTAGCGCAATGGCGAGGTGATGGCAAGGTAACGGTCCAGAGCAATCACACACAGGGTTTCAATACTGGCCGTCACACACAGCACGTCAGCCGCTGTCCAAAATTCACACATGAAATTTCCAAACTGCCAGGATTCCAGCAGGATGTAACTGGAGCCAAAGGGAACCACAACCAAGCCCATGATGAGGTCAGCAATAGCCAGTGAAGCAATGAAGAGGTTGGTGACAGTCTGAAGCCGCTGAAACCGCAGGATGGCTGTAATCACCAGCACGTTACCTGGACGGAAAAAAGAGTAGTGTAACTAAAAGGCATTTAAAAGTTGCAAAAATAATACTTCAGTTTCGATCCTCCAATAAATGTATATAAATGTAACAGACCACCAACTAATTGAAATGATGAAATATTTTGTGACTTACCAAAGACTATAGCCATAATCAGAATAGCCATTGCAACACCCAACAGCACGAGATCTGCATCGCTGTACTCTGAAGATCTCCCTGACAAAACAGACGAGTTCCTGTGCTCTGACTGATTAGCCAGTGCTGAGACAGAGCTCACTTCCATGTTCTATAGTCCAAATACACAAAACAGCACATATTTTATTCATAAGAGGTTAAGAGTAGGGTCCAGTTCAGGCTGTGAGATACCTGAACTGGTCTTGGACAGAACACCATTAGTTGAAGGAGGTGTCTTACTGTCGAACACAACAAATTGCATCTAAATTGGAGCATTATTTTCCCATGAAAATAGGTCATAGGTCAACTGGTGACCCTGCCTGCTTTCCTATAGAGATTAACATATGTGCTCTTTCACACAGAAAGTTATCTGCCTCTGTGTTATCTTAGTGTTATCATGGGTTCATCAAGTTCAGCAGTTGGCATGCCTTTCAGTCCATTTCCCGCAGTGTTAACATGTATGTCATATCAGCACTGTGTCCTGCTATGATGTAATAGCATGTACATTTCTCATGTCCATACCAGCTCACCACCAGCCTCCATTTTTCAGCCAATTTACAGTGAACACATTGTTTTTGGGCTACTATTGTGTTTTTATGAGAGAGATGAGATATGCAAAAAGGTGCCTGGCAAGACCTGAAATGAGCACACGCCTGCATACATGGATGGTGGGGTTTTACAGCAATGTCCAGCTGACAGCAGACATCTGGTAATCCTTGTTCACTATTATACTGACAGATTCCAGTTGAGGGATGACACTGTGAGCACAGTGAAGCAAGCAAAGCTTTAGAATGTTTTGCATTCTACCTGCTCCTCGAGGAAAGCTCCTACAGTTAGAAGAAAACGTATACAGTTCATGTGCATTTTCAGTGCAACTCTGACTTCTTCCAGGTTGTTTAGTTAAGTGGTCTTCTGTGTGTATGCACCGTTGGATCAATATGTTTGTTGGCATTATTCCAACACAATCTAAACACTTAAACTCGTGTTAATACCAGCTGTAAAGAGAGACACATCGATTCATGTCCAGTCCTCTCATGGTGTCTGAAGAATGTATTGAATATTTGGATGCATTTCAAAATGCCAGGTGGACCAGGATGATTTAAAAAAAATAATTTCCATCATCAATCCTCTAACAGGTGGAAAAAAACTGCCACCCTACATAAACAACGATTTACAGTGTGGTTACAGTCATACCGTGTATAATTATTAGAAGTGTTAGTAGATGTCAGGCATACTACTGCCTAAACTCACACTCACATTTAGAACGGAGGTGCTAGAGTGTGGTGCAAATTATGGATCTGCTGTAAAGTTAACTGCAGACTCATTTAAAAAATCAATCGTTCATTACTGATGCTTAGATGGCTCTTTCATTTATAATGAATGAAACCAGGGAAGGCCTCGTGGGCCATGGCCCTCGTGCCCTTGTGATTTGGCCTTGTGCCCTTGAAAAAAATCTCTGTCCTAAGGCCATGGTGGCCTTGATGCCCCGCCCACAATGCCCCAGTTTGTTTTGCGGTTTTCTAGTCTGCCTCTTTCCTGTCAACACAGCTTTGACACCTGCGTCTTTTGAGAAAAAAAAACATCTTTTGATGACATTCATCATCATTGGTGGGTTTGATTCGAGCCTGGTATGAACCGCTCGGACAGGCTACAATGACAGTTCATCAAACGCACCCCTCACCCTTGTGCCGCGTCCGCGAGGCTGTGACGTTGGGTCCGAAACTGATGTGAAGAGAGGAAAAAAATCACCGGGACTGAGGTCAGACAGTGTGTTACATTAGTGAACAAATAAGAGGAATTTCAACATATAAGTTAGTTAACGTTGAATTGCGTGTACAGTAACGTTATATCACTACAACGGTGACCCCGTTTTAACGTGCCGACCATAGCCTGTAACATTAACCTCAATAAACGCTTGCTAGCTTGCTGTCAAGTTCTTCCTCTGTCGAGCTGCTGGTTCCGGTCGTAACGTGTCATTTTTATGGATTCATGATCTTGGTGTTGCTGCTTGGGTAAGTTACAGCTGGTTGATGTGTGCTGGCTGTTCATAGTCGCTTTACATAATCTGTTTGCAATAGTGACGTTCAGTAGAAAAGGGCAGGAAAGTTGGAGAAAGGATGTAATGATGTAACACAGGGTCATTCTTCATTTCTTTATCTGTGTTCCATATTTTTAAAGTATTGCAGAGCCAACAACACGTGATGCTGATGGGTTTGGAGGCCATAATGCAAAAGTGCAGGAAAGGACCTAAATCTGAGTGACAGCAACAGCAGCTGATGGAGCAGCTTCAACTTTGGAAAGAAAGGGTGTCAATGCGTTTCAGTGTTTTTTAAACCGACTTACTCTTAACATGACAGATATATAATATTTCAGATCTCTGGACATGAGAGTGCTATTCTTAAAAATAAAAAGTCAAATGTTTTCTTTATTGTCTATTTAGTTCATTTTATCTCCTCCATAATTTCCTTGATTGAGAAATCAGTCTGGGCTCTTACAGGTTAATCAGTAGTCTATATGCTAGTATATATTTACAGTACTGTTTACAGTCAAACATTTTGATGCACCGTAGGCTTGATCAATCAAGCCTATGGGTGGAGATTGGTTTAATAAGTTTTACAGTTTTTGAAGGGAGTGATGGACTTCATAGTTTCCTGTGTACTTCAGTTCAGTTGCTTTCATTGTGCCCTGAGGGAAACTTGGCTTGCAGACAAGTTAAAAAACATATAATAAAAACATAATTGCATTAAATTCATTATGGATGTGGACTTTAAATCATTGCTTTATTTTATGGCCAGGTTTTGGCCTTGGTGCCCTCAAAAAATTGACAACACAAAAGGCCAAGTGGCCTTGCCCCTAAAATGACGAAATTCCAGGCCTGAATGAAACACAGCTTAGTCTGCTCCTGACAGACTAGGATTGCAGGGCAGTATGAGGCTACAAATAACTAAAGGAATGATTTCATATTTTATTCATGTTTGTAACATGTTCATGAAGCTTGAAGCTGCAACCCTTTCACACTAACGCCCCTTTGATAGCATCTTGTGACAGTTCACTCCCTCCGCTGATCAGATCAATAATCTAGGTGGCTACCTGAACTATTACATAGTCAAACTTGTGGAAGCGGTTCTGGTCACTCTGCTCTTCTTCCAGCATGAGTTGTTCACACAGATGAACACACACAAAAAACGTATTTATAAGAGATTTACTGACTTAGATGTAACAATATTTAGACAAAGAGAGCTTAGTGGTGGTAATTTTACTGAGTACTCAAACACACAAAAATGCCCACAATAGTACGTGCACAAACAGGCACAAGTGCATGTGCAAACACAAATACACATGCACACAGGAACACCCAGTTTAGTAGAATAAACTAAAGGACAGTAGACCAAACCATGAGGTGGATAGGGAGGTCTTTGTGCACTTTGTGAGCAGAATGTTAATGTTCTAATAACAAGTGAGTCATAAAACATTTTACTTGCCCTGATAAAATAAACCACATACTCACTACTTAATTTGAGAAACACCTGGAACTCTGATTTATGTCTGCAGATTAAGTTTGATCAGAAATTATAACACTGTAGAGGCTGATTGAATGAAGAAAACACAGTGATGCTTTTTAAATATTTCAGAGTTTGAAATCCATAGGCAGTAAACACATTTACTAAATCTTTGATCATATGCTACCAAGACCTCAGGTTTGTCCTCATTCATCATGGAGTTTTTTTTAAAGCTTAACACATTGTTAAAATAAATGAAATACTTTTAATGCTTTAATAATTCTAAAACGTGTCAATAGTATCATGTATAAATATATATAAAGTGCATGCACCCAGCAGAACACAGTGTATGCATGAAGCAATATGCATACATTAGAATTTGCAGTTTGTTTTCCTACCTCCAGACTCTGCTCCTCTGCTCAGACTCTGCTTCTTCACAATCCACTGATTTGATCCAGACGCTTTCACATCCACAACACAATGTATCATTATAATGTGTTTGTCAGCAAGTCTTGGGTGCCTCTTCCTCTTCCTCTGAATTCTGAACGTCTGGTTTTGTGTGTGACACCCACAGACACACAACACACACAGACACCTCGCTGTCTCTTTCCAGGACCCATGCATGTATAAACACACTCTTTCAGCTCTCAGCCACACTTGCCCTTTTGAAGCAGCTGAGCCCGTCACCCTTTTTATAAGCAAGCACCTGTGACATCACAGCAGGACAGTAGCCTATCAGAGGACAAGGAATGGCTTTTAGTGTATATCACATGTCTGCAGTGTATTGACAGCTTGACAGCACGCAGTGCCCACCAGGAAACATTAGTTTTTTTAACCTTTCATGGAAGGATTACTGAGCTCTTTTTCTATACCACCCTACTTCACATTTACACAAGAGCTCCTGTACAAACCAAAGCTTCACTATATCTTGCTAAGAAAATGAAGTGAAAAGGCACTGTTACTTTTGTAGTTATAGTTGAGGTTAAAGCAACTACAATAGCGTTAAAGTTGGGCTGAGGTTGTGGTAGTAGTCAGATATATCACTATGGATATCACAGTAAGCAAACCTTATGTTGCTGAGGGTAGGCAAACTGTAGCCCATAAGTGTGTGCAAATCTAAAACCTGAACCAGTGTTCTCTGAGATTTTGAACCATGCATTCAAAAGGTGAGGGAATAAGAATATTTTAAAAGTTGCTAGAATTACAGAACAACAACCAAGGCACCCACCAGTGTGCCCCCTCTGAACAACACACAGTTACACAGGAGTTTCACATTTAGAATGAACTTCCTTTCTTATGACCTCAATATGCTATGCCTGTTTGCTGTGTTCTATACAGTGAACCATCAGATGAACAGGTGTTCCACAAGGATCAGTTCTGGGCCCCTTACTGGAACCCTTGTTCCTGGTGCTATTATGGACTGTTCCTTCCTACAAGCCATGGTCAAACCCTGCACTCCGGTCACTCTGACTGTGTGTTGGAGATTCTGTCCTGACAGAATGATGAAAAAACTGCCCATTGAAGAGAAATGCATATAGATGTTCACTGCATGTATACGTCATTGACATTGTGTACAAAGTCCTTACCACAGAATGTACCAGGCCAAGTCTTGGCCAAGTCTAGGTGAACACAATGTTCTGTCTCACATACACCCTCATACCGCACGTACATCTTCCCACAGATGAACCACATACTCAAGATTTAATTTATGTTCTATACAAGGCAATAGACCTAGTTTTCTTGTTTACATCAGCCCAGTCACACTTTGTGCTTTCTTTTGCCATGGTAAACAGGTAACATTTAAACCACAGTGAGAGTTTCACACGTCTCTCTTCTCTGTTTCAGTTTCATTCTCTATCTCTCTTCCTCCATTAGTCATCTTTTATTTCCATCATATCTTTTGGGCTTGTTTGTCAGGAACCCCAGAGTACCATCCATACTGCCAAGGGACTGATTAGTGACAATATGATCACCGTGATTCATCTTCATTGCCTGAGTCAACTGCAGCATATTTAGACCACCCAGCTGATTCTGGAGTACAATCACTGAGCTTACGCTGCCGTCCATCAGTGGAAACTGCAAATAGTTAATTGAAGGGCTTTCCGCTTGCAGGGGAAACAACTGCTAGTGCCACAAAGAGAAAACTAAACAGGTGGAGACTGTTCTACTGAAATAGTATGAGTTTTATACATCTTGATCCAACCTCTCATTACTTTCTTGTTCACGCCAACATAGCTTCCTATGGAAAAGATGGACAAAGTCAGTATGGTCAGTATGGCCATATCCTGCTGTCTAGCCACAACACATTCCTCTCTGAACCTCTTCCTGTCCTTGTCCCCTTCCTCTCACTTTCCACATGCTTCTCTCCATGCCACACCTTCTAACTCCTAAAGTATCAATGCCTCTGCTCTCTATAAAGAGCTGATTCTTGTAATGTTCTGTATTTCTTTCCACTTAATCGATCCATTTTCTTTGTACTTTCACCATTTTCCTCCACATTTCATCATCATTAGTCTATTTCAGTGACTGTAAGTGATCAGTTCATCACTTCCAGAACAAAGCAACAATCCAGAACAATACATCACAATCTGGGATGTTGTCACGTTCCAGAATGTTAAGATCCAGAACAAAGCAACATTCCAGAACAAGACATCATATTCTGGGATGTTGTCATGTTCCAGAATGTTAAGATCCAGAACAAAGCAACATTCCAGAACAAGACATCATATTCTGGGATGATGATGATGTTCTGTTGCCATGGTCACTGCTCGTGTGGTTGACCGGCCGGCGCGCAGAGTAGTTTGTACTTGTTTTTCTGTTTTTATTCGTATCTCTCGCTGTGAATTTGTGTTAGTATATGTATCGTGCGTCTTGCATAGCATGTCCAAACTAGCACCATAGTTTTTTTTTTGTTTTTTTTCTCCGTCCTAGAACTTTTCGCTCTCCCGACGCTCTCGGCGCCCCGTGCACAGCACCACAGTTGGCGTTAGCAGCGGCTACTGCTAACCGCTACGGACCGGCGTCTGTGTTTGAAATACTCTTTGCTACATGGACGCCCGATGACTTCAATGGACACTACTGCTACTTCTCTTTCTGCTCCTAAGAGATGTTACCCATATCAACGGACTGTCTTTCCGGACGCCCAGCGGATTGTCTACACCAGAGATGTTTTATTACAACTTGGACTCAACCCCCTTTCTTCTTCATACACCGCAACAGACCCGCTCCCCGAGGATATACTTCGCAACGGTTTATCCCAACCCATCATATCCACTCACCGCAAACACAAGGGTCTCCTGCAGCAGAATGGTAGCTGTGTTCCTCCAGAGGAGTGTGGCTGCATCCACCTGCAGCACCAAGCTTCAGGACAACCACCTACACCTGTTAAGGTCCCTGAGGGCGCCACGGTCACTATAGGCTGCAGCACCTGCCTTTGCCATGATGGAGCTTTGCAGTGTGACATGAGAGAGTGTGAAGTCATCCTCAGCGAGTGGTCAGAGTGGACTCCGTGTTCTCCCTGTGTACCCTCTGCTTCCCTCCAGCATAACACCTCCCAAGCAGGAGTTATCAGCGGCAATAAGATGGTCTCAATCCAGAGCCGTTTCCGGGCCTGTTTGGACCTGGATTCTGGTCTTCCAGTCACTAGACAGGAGGAGAGCCAATGCCCAGGACCACTAATAGAGGAAAGGCTCTGTCCAGATGCTAACATCTGCAGAGGTAATGGTGTTTGACCAAAAGGACTTTTTTTTAGTCCTTTATCTCAGACTATAAACACAGTCAGCCTCCTATTCTTCCTCCTATTCTCCTATTCCTCCTATTCTATTATATTTTGTGAATACCATTCACACTGCACATCTTTATTGTACATATGTGTATTTATTGTGTATTTATCTGGCAGATAATGCTTGGTCTTGATGTCTGCTACTCTGTGTGCCGTTAATTGCCCCTCGGGGACAAATAAAGTTTATTGAATTGAATTGAATTGAATTGAAAGTTGTCATGTTCCAGAATGTTAAGATCCAGAACATGGCAACATTCCAGAACAGTACATCATAGTCTGGGATGTTGTCACATTCCAGAATGTTGAGATCCAGAACACGGCAACATTCTAGAACAGGTCATCATGTTCCAGAGTATTATCATGTTCTGGAACACGATAACTTTCCACAACAAAGCAGCGTTCCAGAACAAGACATCATGTTCTGGAATGTTGTCATGTTCCAGAATTTCATTCATTATTAGGACACATAGAGACAAACAACCATTCACACTCTCTGCCAGTTTAGAGTCACCTATTAACCATGTCTTTGGACTATGGGAGGAAAGAACCCACACAGACACAGACACATCACCTCACCTCACAGACAATGAGGTGATCATTGCAACACCATGCTGCCCTCTTGTTTAATTTTTATTGGTTACAAACATTTAAGCATACTGTGCAAAGAAAATCTGTAGCAAGAGTGATTAACTCTCATTTTCAGTGAGTGAACATCCATAAGGAATAAAACACATTCCCAGTGTCAGCTGGTTTTTGGTGTAGTTTGTCCTTCCAAGAGAGGCCCTCTCTGCACAGCATATCCTGTACATAATGTGCATCTGGACTCTTAACACCATGCTGCACTGTTTCCTGCTGCTGCATCCGATTTTTTTTTTTTAGCCTTTTGAGCTTTGTGGAATTTTTTGCATGCATATGTTCTACCAAACTGAACAGGGATGTACAGCTGTACACGTAGTGTAGTGTTTTCTCAGAATGTGCAAGACAGACTTCCAAAAGGTCGATGAAACAAAGGATAACACTGAACTATTGTGATGTAGAGGAGCTGTCTTCATTCATTAATCAGGATTTGCTTTATGCTGTAGAGCAACAGGGGAATATAAATGGAATGGCTCCATAAGTAATGTGTCACAGAATCCCTCATAAAATTGTGTTTTTCTCTCTCTTACTTTTCATCCTCTCTTTCTCCCCTCCTATATGTTTATGTGCTTTTGCAGCCCTAACGTCACCTCTGCCTGGCTGAGACAGCTGTTTTGACAGATGTGATGATTAGAAGGGTCAAAGATGGTGATGACAAAAACCTAGTGTCACAAATTCTGAATTTTTGAAAGAGAAAATTAACCTCATTTGGCTCATGTATCAGCTGTCATAGAGGTGAGCCTTTCTTCAAATCAAATCAAATCAAATCAAATTTTATTTGTATAGCCCAAAGTTACAAATCACATTTAGCCTCAGAGGGCTTTACAATCTGTACAGGGGGTGACACCCTCTGTCCTTAGACCCTCAGTTCCAGTGAGGAAAAACTTGCCCACTTCCTTTTATATATACAAAATGACATGGCATACTATAGGTGATGGTATATGATAATATAGATAGATGTTTGTGTTGACAGGTAAGGAGAGGCAAAGGGTCTTCTTACAGATTCTTACAGCATGTGAGCAGAAAGATAAACACTTTTTCTGTCAGCACCTTCACTTCCCTCTTCTCCCTCCTCTCCTTTTTTTTCTTCCTCATCATTGTTGGTCTCACTTGTCCTCCTTTTCCATCACTCACTCATTCTCTCATTTGCTCTCGCTCGTTCTGCTTTCCCTCATCACTCTCCCCCGTTTCATCTCCTCCCTCTCCCCCTTTAGAACTCCCCCTCTGACTCTTTTCTCATCACTCTCTCTGTGTTTCCCTTTTTTCATTGTCTCCCCCTCGTGTTACTCTTGTACTCTGCTGGTCATCTTTCATCACTCCCTATTTTCCTTCCTCACCTTTTTTCCCACTTGTGTCATTTGTCATCCTTTGAAGCACCCTTTCCAAACAAACCATTCAGTTTTTACCTCCTTAGGAGCAGCAGATGCAACAAATGTTCTGAAATGACACCATTCAACAACTTTGGATAAAAATGAAATATGAATTTAAAAATATTATAAAAATATACAATGCACAGTTAATTAATATTTAATAATTAATACATAATATAATTAATAATAACAATACAAATTCAATTAATTGGCTTAATTAATTAACTTTTTATGACATTATTAGACCAGTAATAATGCCTTGTCTTTTCTCTTTAGAACTTGACTCGACAGGGCCAAGCAAAAAAATCTGTCATGTGAGACAAATGGCTTGAGTGACATGTCAATATCAATCACAGTTTCCCAGAGGACAAGGTGATGTTATTATAGAGCACAGAAAAGTGGCAAATTCTCTTATTTGAGACACTGGAAAGCAGAAAATAGTTCCATGACTGGATAAATCGATCAATGAATCAACCAATTGTTTCAACCACGTTTGAATCCCAACCAGTGCGACCCTTTCCCACATGTCATGCCCCATCTCTTTCTCCCTGCATTTTCTGTCACTCTCAGCTGTCTCTATCAATAAAGCAAAAGGGCCAAATAATGCCAAGATGGTGGTGGGCCAGAGCCATGACAATCTGAGCTTAAAAACTGCTCTTCAGAAAGCTGACAGGCTGTCTGTCCATTCTTTCTGCTGTCAGTGGATTTATATATCTTTAAACTCAACCACTAGTAGCTTACCTAAGAACACATCAAATAGCATTCAGCCCAGGTCACTTTATGGTGGAAACTGAACAAAGCAACATCACTTACGTACAGTACTGTTCAACTATTTTACTGGACACTGAAGACTTGGTCCAAACACAACTGCTCCGACTATTTTGGATTAAAACCAAAACTGTGAAAAACAGTCAGGTTTGCAGGCTGTGAGAGGGCAGCAGCAGCCAGCCGAGAGGTTTACTGAGGCTTAAACTCCATTCTACTACAACAGCAAACTTCAGTGTGATATTGCTGATCTGTTTCAATATTGTATTTTGAGTTGTAAGAAATACTGCTCTCACCTCTTCTCTATTATTTGTCTCCAGAGCCGTTGCAGATAAATATTCCTCACATTGTTATCAGAATCAAAAATGGCTGACAGAGAATATTTTTATGTCTTCTATGTGAAAAATGACTCCATTCGTACAGTGGAATAACACACAACAACATGTGTCTTGGCTGGAAAATGTTTATGTTAATCACCATCTGATATAATGAAAAACACACACTAAGAGAAGATGAAACAACAAAACGGCACTGCAGGAATGTCTGTAAGATAGTTGGAGAAAATGTTGTAAATGTTCCATCTGAAGACTTCAGGAGGAGACGAGGTGTGGTTCGGCTCTTTTTTAAGCACAAACATGTTTGGAGTTATCAGCTGTACTTTAATCTCCTACAGTTATAAATCTGAAGTTTGGGGGTGTGTACTGTGACCTTTGACACTCGATTCTGATTTATCAACAATAAATCTCACAGTAAAGACGCTGACATATAAAGAGCTCACTTACGACCTTTTAATCATAGGAGCAGCGATTGTATTCAGACATGCTGACAGTGACCCCACCTTCACCTTGTCCCAGAATCTCCACAATGTGATAAGCGTGCGCACACACACACAGACACACACACACACACACACACACAGACACACACACATTTTGTTTTGTGACAAATTGTCACAGTGATATGTTTGGAAAAGAATGATCAATGCAGTTTTAAGAAGATACACTTTATCTATCAAGAATAAATCACATTGGGGTGCCGTTCAGCTCAGTTGGTAGAGCAGCCACCCCATATGCCAAGTCTCGCTGCAGGGGCCCAGGTTCAAGTACCAACCTGTGTGACCCTTTCAACACATTTCCTGTCACTCTTCAGCTGTTCTATCAAATAAAGCTTAGAAAGGCCAAAAATAATATTAAAAAAGAATGAATCACATTGTCACCATCATCTCATGAGGAGAGGTCAAAATATTTTATTCTAACTTCATGGCCAACAGTGTATACATACATACAATAATTCCATCCATCCATCTGTAAGCGCTTATCCTCATCAGGGTCATGGCTGAAGTCTATCCCAACTGACTTTGGGTGAGAGATAAGGTACCTGGACAAGTCATCACTGACTTGTCACAAGTCATCACAAGACACATAGAGAGCAAATACAATATTATATAATATACTATTAACACAAAAAGTTACACATACATACAGAGAGAGTATGTGAGGTGTGTATTCAGTAGCGGAACTAATGTTGTCCTGTAGTAAAGGGTCAGGTCCTTATTTAGCCGTATTCTACACAGCACATCTGCCAGGTTAATGAGAGGATGATGTAGTCTAATAGTCTAATACTTTCCTTTCTTACTCCCCTTGAGTTAATGCAGCCAATGAAGTATGCATTATGTTTGCACCTGTTAAAGAGTCATTTTACCTGTGTTTCAATGAATGTAAGCAAATGACATTATGTAATGTATTTTCATCAGGGAGCTACAGGAGTTTAAGGTGACCAAAGGTAAGACAAAGCTGATATTTGGTACGAATAGTGTAGCGTAGGGGCTAAAACAGATGCTTGCCAAAAGTTAAAGTTGGGCGCCAGACAGGAGCATACGGCAACCTGTCGTTTATTTTTTCAAATATCAGGGGGAAAAAAAAAGTAAACCCGAAAGCATCTGTAAAGCCAAAAAATTCCAGCTAGCTCAAGCCCAAGCTACAAAAGATAATTACCCCAAACAAAACGCTGCTCAACAAAATGTCGAACAATGAAGAAATTATTCACCAGTCATAGGCAAATCAAAACAACAACCATATAAATCACTGTGGACAAAAAGAGTTAAACAATTACCACATTTCCCAAAAACGATAATAATTCACATTTAAAATATTCAGTCCAGTTGCCTTGAAGGCAACCAAGGCTAACTCTCACTGCATTGGTTTATATTTATAGACTGGTGTTGTGACACATTTCCTATAAAGCGTGACATTTCCTGTCCAAAGGGATGTGGCGACTTACTCCCCTCTCAGGCACCACACTGTGTGTTTGTTTTATCATTTGTCACCTGTCTGTGTGCCCCTCCAGTCTCAATGAGCTCTTTTACTGAATGTGCAAACAAACCCAGTTTACCAGTTTGCACTGGAACAATGGCGTCATCTCTTCATGATAGTGTCATGTGCTTGACTTCCTTTCTTCTGTTGTAGGACAGCATATGGTTTCTGCTGTTATTTTTTGTTCATACACATCAACACTTTGGTAGAGCTATTTTTAGTGCTATTTGTAATTTCAACAACCTCATCAGCTACATCTAGCCTGACCAGCAACAATATCGTTTCCTCTTTTGGAACATAATAGGACTGCAATACTACAATACACAGGGGGTTCAAATGTAGGAAATCAATGACCTTTCTTACTTAATCACAGAAAACATCGCCGATGCTTCAGGGACTATTTCAAATTTCAACAATGCACTATGTAATTTAAAGCAACCTGTTTTTTTACACCGCAAAGTAATTCAAAAAGCAGAATTAAATAAAATAATGTTCTCAATGCTCATAACTTGTAACACACACACACACACACACACATTCACTCACAATGAAGTATAACACAGTGCAGTTGCAATGTTCTTTTAATGGAGTGTGTCCCAAATGCTTTTAAATAGGCAGGCTGACTTGACAATAGGTCATTAATCACACCTGAACGTCCCCACAGACACACAAACTGGATGTGATACTTTTGATGACATATTGTTTTTATGACTCCAGTAAACTACCAGTTGAAGGCGTTAGTTGACCTGAAGCTTGGCTCAGTGACTCTGGAAACACAGAAATACTGTGTCCTGTTTTTGAAGCCACTAACCCTCTTTTAGAGCTGATGTTCACCAAAAAAAAAGGTCAGAACAATGACACACACACTGCAGAGATAAGTTCAGTAAACTGCATTTTGACAGATTCTGTTCAGAAATGTTACACAACATCATCACTGCATTTTGAGTATTGTTGTGAGAAGTTTCTCTTCTTGTGCAGAAACATCAGCAGGAGGCGTTAGGAAGCGTAGGTGGCTTGCAGGAAGTATCCTGCACATTGTTTTCAATTACAGGGAAGTAAGCCAGGACAGACTGAAAGGTATCTGTGTCAACATGTTTGACTTAGAAGACTGTTTGATTAAGAGAACAAATCACACAATTCAAATTATAATATGAATATTTTTAAACAAAAGAAAAATAGAATTGTGACAAAGGAATCAACATGATGTCAGTTTGTATGTTGGTAGGATTCATATGACAAAAGTACTTATTACATTTAACAGTTGAATTTAAATATCCCAGTGGGTCACAGTTCTGCTTAATTCAGTTCTAATGCTGCTGCAGTGTCCAGAATGCAGCCTGTGCAGCCAGTATGAACGATAACATGGCAAGATTTAGCTACCGTGTCTTGTTACTATTTTGACATTTCAGTAATGGGATACAATAAAATACGTCCACACCCTGCAATCGCTGTCTGTGGCACTGTTTCCATGAGTCTTCTTTTAACTTGTACTGCCACCTTTTGGTGTTTCTTTGTAGCTGCACATAATGTAATTGTGTAGTCACTGTGACTGTGGCTGGTACATCCAATCCTATTGTATTCTACCAACTATCAATCTGTAAGTCCTGATCAATCAGAAGAAAACATTTGTGAACATTATCACTGAGATGGGGAGGGGGAGGATGAGGGACTGCTGGGGCCAACGGACTGTCATGGACCTAGCCAGACCTCACATAGTAGCATATTATCAGGGGTCACCAATCTTTTTGAAACTGAGAGGTACTTCCTGGGTACTGAATAATGCAAAGGGCTACCAGTTTGATACACACTTCTGAAATAGCCGATTTGCTCAATTTACCTTTAACTAAATGACATCATTAATAATTATTGATATTCATCTCTGCAAAGACAGTGATCATGTTAATGATTTCTCACAATGATAGGAAAACAGATAAATATAGGAAAGATAGGAAACAGATGAATATCAAGATGCAACACTTTATTTCTATATTTTGTCTAAAGAAAGTGTTTTTCAAATTGAAAAAAAGTTTTTACAATGATCACTTCTTTTCTTTTTTTACATTGTTAACATTCTAACAAACAATTGTTACATTTTACAAACTTATTTAACAAATCATGAACTGGACACCAAATCTGGTATCCGTTTCTTTGTCAGTGGGAAGCCTGGCATTGCTGTTTACCAGTATGTTGTACTCTGGTGTGTAACTTGACAGTGCAACTCTGAGTGAGTCTTGCAGATGTGCATCATTGAGGCGTGTTCTGTGTTTGTTCTTGATGAAGTTCATGTCAGAAAAGGCTTCACAAAGATAGGCTGAACCAAACAGGCTTGCAACCTTCATAGCTGCTGTGTCATCAAGGCACCAAAAGTTTGGTGCAGCCTGATAGGCCTTGAGGTGCAGGTCATTTTGCAATGTCACAATTTCAATTCCTATCTGTCCAGCATCCAGGCTGAACGTTGCACTTAACTGCTCAGCAATGCATGATATGTCCACGTTCATGAAAGGATTAGAAATGAACGACACACATGGCTCAAGCTGATCCAGGTCACAAAACCTGTTCTCAAACTCTTGACCAAGTCTTTTAATGACCTGAGAGAACTTTTCTGCAACTTTGTGAGAAAATGTTTTTCTTGGCTTTAAATGCATTTAAAGCACTTATCATATCAGCAACAGTCTTACCTTTGCCTTGCAGCTCACAGTTCAAACTGTTCAGTTTCAGTTTGTTTTTTTTTCTGCCATCTTTTATGGTCTTTTTCATCTCATCATTTTCGCTGAGCCCGCTAGCTTGTTTATTTTGGTCATGCCCATCATGCTGACCTTTGAACTATACTAGGTCATAGTACATTTATATTAACCATGTGTCCATGGGCACCGTGTTGGTGACCCCTGATATTACATTTCAAGAACAGAACTTCCAACTATTTCCATGTCCCTTTCCAAGAGCACTGCAGAAAAGCACAGAGCTGTACTGATCTGATATGCAGGATTGGATGTGAGCCACCAAATGCATGTGTACAGTGGTGGGTTCATTTTCTCCACCTATAAAAACTATTTAAAAAGTGTGAGGCAGAGAGAAATAGAATATGAACATAATACAGACGTGACATACTATTTCTTTGATCATTACGCATTATTAAGTGTATGTATTTAACTACACTGCAGACTGCAGTCTATGATAGCAGTGACTTTACAGATTGATTAATATCCCTTATAACACATCTGTATCCTCACACTGTGCTGCATTATTATAAGACAAGACTGGAGTGCAGACAGAGCTCCTTGTATAAGGTGTCCACCTCAGATTTCACAGTAACCCACTCCAGGAAGCTTATCCACTGATCTGGTATCTGCTGATATTTTGTCAGTCTTTAAAGTATAGGCACAGCAGAATATTCATGTCCAATAGTATTATGTGTAAGTCATCATAAACACTGGTGGACTGAATGCATGCGACTTCATTAAATTTGGCAAATTTGAAAACCTTTTCATAACATTTTGTCATATGCCTCAAATGACATCTGTGGGGCAGCTATCTTGATGTCACAGAAAGACTGTGAGAGTTGCAAACAGGGTGCAGAAATTCAAGCCAGGCACATTTGCACTACCCTGGATGTCCTTAATGGAGGAGGACCATGTTAGGTCACAGCTGATGCAGCTCACCACTGGCAGTGCAAGGTTGTATCGACCTTTAAGAAGGATAAATACATTCATAGTTCATAGAAGAAGAAGGTTAAGTTAGCCAGGAAGCCCACATGAATACCTTTGACCAGTGCTAACCAACATATTTTTACCTAGTTTTATCATTTAAAGACATACAAACATAAACATCAAAACAATTACAAATTCAGTCAGCCTCAGACATTTTTTTCACATTACTTTCAGGCGTTCTGGTAAATCCAAATGACCTTTTGACAGGTGCTCACGTATACCACAGACCAAGGATAATCCCAAACAAGATAGCAATGTGCAATATGCACAGAAACCTGTAAACATGTCTATTGTGTATGCAGACATAAAGGCCACTTACTGTGAGAACCACAAGTCTGCCAGGTGAAATATGAACATTACCTGCTGAGCAGCCACACAGGGTCTGGCATTTCTACAGGTAACGCATAATATATAAAAAATAGAAGTCTAATTGTCCAAATAACAGCAGCACCCATAGTAAATAATAAGGAATGCATATGAATTCTAAACTGTACCTATTTGCTGGTAAAACATTTGATACAGGCTACAAAACCCCTCGTGTTGCTGCCTCTCTCTGACGGACTTTGAAAAGTAACATGTCTGTCACGTTGTTTCCATCAGACAGGCTCTGGATCAGGTTCCCTCTGTGCCTCATTCTACGCAATATAGCTAGAAACAAAATGCAGCACTTTACATGCAGTCCATGATTAAACATGGAATTTCAAATGAAGTAAATGGGAGCTGATTTCATAGAAACAATATAAGTAATAATGGTTTCCCTACATTTCTAAATAAATAAATAATAGTTATGACAACATTCCCTCCACATCCTGAAAGCACCCTGAAGCTCTCCTCCAACTCCAAATCATCAGGATCACCTGAGTCACTCATTTTTCAAACTAAACAGGAAAGAGATTTCAGAAGCAGTCAAATGATTTTCAGTGTTTGTGCTGGGACGATGAAGTTAGCCAAGTCTGAAATGTGCAAACAATGTTAGCAATTAATGTTAGCGTAGTCCGTTTTTATAGTGCTAACTTAAGTCGCATTGTACATTAACTGCACACTACAATTCAACATTACACACCACGCAAGGTTCTTTTGCGCCAGGACATGTAATATTAGCATTGTGTAACTCCTTTAATCTTCGTAACAGACTGCATCAATCATCAGCAGATTGTATCGGTGGATTAAATTGCTGCAGTAGCCACAGGTAGTCTTTACCATGCTCTACCTAGCTAGCAAGACGGGGTTAGTCATTTTTAAATGCCTTAAACTGGTGTAGTGTCATGCAAGATTCGCTGTCACTCGACCATCATCTTTAGGTCCAATTTATTGACTTATGATAACACAACACAGGAATGAATGAATGACGACTGTTCTATCATTTGGTGTGCTGGACATAAAAGGTCAGACTTTAAACAACCACTATCTATTCCTATGCCCTGTATTACTCAATAAAACACCATTAGAACACAATACCTTTCTTTGGGTGTGCGCAGAAGGTATACAATATTGTAATAAACCAACCATAAATATTATTAACAGGCCAACTCCAAACATCTCCATAACAATGAATTTACTGCAGTACTCCTCTATCTGTCTGGACTAAATATGACCTTGGAGAGTCACATTGTTTGAGGACTGTAGCTGTCTTCGTCCATCCACGTTTGTCTCGTCTTTGTTCAGAAAAACACTGTGCCAGGCCAGAGGACTCTACAGTACATCTGACTCATATGTTTAAATTATCAAAAATAAGGTTGAGTTGCTTGTTTCTTCCATGCTCTCAAAAAACAAAAACTCTCAAAAAACATAAGGTCAAAAACTGTGTCGGATTCAAACAAAAAGGGACCTTCTCCCTATACACCTCTTCCTCTTTTCACAGCTGACCTGAGCATTTTTTTAATCAGAAAGTTAAATACATAAACAATTAATAAATCCAAATGACTACTCTCATACTATAAATCATCCAAATTATGAAGTAATTAAACACAAAAAATTGGCTCCAACAACGTTCATTGCCCAGCTTAACAGCAACACTATTTCCAGGCTCAAGCACTGGCAGGACTCTGACATCATGCCTGTTGTCATAGGTATGCTTGTAGGTCTGTTTAACCTTCTCGTCAGTCTGTCTCACCTGTTGGAGATCTGGCCATGCAGGTTGTATCTTAGATTCCTGAAGTGCCTGCCTACCAAGCATAAGGTGAGATGGATTCACACCCGTGGCCTGCAGTGGGGTCGCTCTGTAGCTCATGAGGGCTAAGAAGGGATCAGTCTCAGTTTCAAGATTTGTTTGGCTGTCAGCTCTCTATGCCTCTCCACTAGCCTGAGCACAGTGAGGACTAGTTGTTATGTGTCTAAAGTCATACTCCTGAAAGAAAACTGTGCAAAAGCTCTGCCTGAGAACTGGGGACCATTATCTGTGATTAACTCATCTGGACATCCACATCTGGCAAATATGTTATTTAGTTTAGCTCTGATGGTTTCACTGGACATATCTTTGAGATAAGCTATTTCACTAGCACGGACCACACCATCAACAAGACACGTTAGAATTATTTATTCGAATCAAATTTTATTCGTATAGCCCAAAGTCACAACATATTTTGCTTCGGAATGGATGTCACGTGTACAGAAGAATCAAAACGACAAATGAATGATTGCAGACAAAGTATGATCTTGTGAAGTTCTTGGGTCTGATGCTGCGGTGTGGGGGAAGCATCGGTAGGGAATCCATTGTAGCAACCGGGCATGACGGACCCCCTGACAGGCCCTAGGAAAGAGAGAAGACAAGGTGAAAGAAATGGGGTGGGTGGGAAGGGCGTGCGGAATACGAGCGTAAACGGAACCACGGGGTTAAGGAGGGTATTTATAGGACTGTCTGAAGTGGCGCTGTTGAGGTGTGGTCCGGCTCCTGAAACTCCGCTTTAAGCTCCAATTCTATGTACCTTGAAAAGTAGTCAACAACTATCAGGCAGTTTTGTTTATTCAACTCACATATGTCAGCTGCTACTCTTTCCCATGGACGGCTGGGACGTGGGGTAGTGATCAGGGGTTCTTTTTTTCTGTGTAGGCCTGGACTCTTGACAGTCTTTACATGTGCTGACTATTCCCTGAATGTCTCTACTTATCCCAGGCCACCACACCCTATACCTAGCAGGTTCTCTGCATTTGACAATGCCCTGGTGTCCATCATGTATGTGCTACAGTATCTCTAGCCTCATCTTGTATGGCACTACTACTCTATCATTGTACAATATCAATCCATTGGAAGTAGGGAATTGTGCAATGTATGGATGGTTGTGTGGTTAACTGATTGGTTGTCTGTATGTATCTTTTGGATGTATATTATAGTTTTATAGAATCTTATAGCTTTTATATTGCACTAAATGGATTTGCACTTTCATTTCGTTGTACTACGTTACAATTACAAAGTTTCTATTCTATTCTAGTGTGGTCTCGACAAATAGTAGGCTTTTACCTCGTCAGGCACTTTAACTGCATACTTGTGCCAACCTGTCATGACATAATGTTGGACCATTTGCAGTTCAGTATCTAGCAGGGTCTGCTGCTTGATCAGGTGGAGTTTGGTCGCTGAGATGGGCCATGCTTTGTGGACTGCTTCCTGGTAGGCCTGTATGTCACTTGTCAGGTCTGCAACTTCTTGTGTCTCAACTGCTTGAGGATGTCTGGAAAGGGTTTCAGGTATAACAAGTTCTTTCTCTGGCACATATTCAGCTGTGGGGTTATAGCGCATCATACGCAGCAACAGTCTTTGACATCTCATAGACAATTAGTTGATATCTTTACAGTTTATTAATGGAATGATTGGCTTGTGGTCACTCTGCAGGATAAAGGTGTCTAAACCATACAGGTATCTGGAAAAATTCTCGCAAGCACAGACTGCAGCAAGACACTCTCTCGATTTGCGCACATCGCTGTTCAGCCACGGTGAGTGTTCTGGAACAAAAGCTAACAGGTTTCAGCTGTCCATCGTGTTTCTGTAATAGGACTCCTCCTAGGACTCCTCCTAACTTCTAGCATCAGCACTAACAATGGTCGGCTTACTCACATCATAGAATGCTCGCACAGGCGACTGTGTGATGATGTTGATGTTTCACCTTCTTGAAGGCTTCCTCCTGTGCTGCGCTCCACGCCCATGCTGAATCATTTTTAAGAAGGTCATTGAGGGGCTTAGTGACTTCAGACAGGTTTGGCAAATACCTGTAACTCTTACGAGGAATTACAGAAAAACAAAAACCTAGACTACGAAATATACTACTACAGGCAGAGCCAACAAAAAAATCACTCTTACGAGGAATTACAGAAAAACAAAAACCTAGACTTCGATACTAGACTGTGAGCGTGACTTTGACGAGAGCTGGTGAGCAGTACAAGAGACATGACACACTGGCACAGGACAAAGGGAGACGCAGACTATATGAACACATGGAGGTAATGGGGAACAGGTGGACACAATCAGGAATCAGGGAAGACAATCAGACTGGTGACACATGAGGAAGGGCAAGTGACCTGAAATAAGAGGAGAGTTAATTCCCAAAATAAAACAGGAAGTCACAAAACAAACATGGAGACAGGACAAAAACTCAAACTTGACATACCGGTGTGACATTACCCCCCCAAGGCCGAATACCAGACTGGGCCGTACCCCTCCCAGTCCACGAGGAACTGCCTGCCCCGACCTCGATTGCGCATAGCCAGCAGCTTCTTCACAGCATAAACAGGGCCCCCCTCGACCATATGGGGAGAAGGGGGGGGCTTGATCGCTGGCACCATGATGCTCTCTTTGACTGGCTTGATCTTGCTGACATGGGAGGTGGGATGCACCCTGAGGGACCGGGGTAGACGAAGGCGCACAGCCACAGGATTGATAATCCTCGAGATGGGGAATGGACCGACGGAGCGTGGAGCCAGTTTTCAAGATTCCACCTGCAGCAGCAGGGGCCAGAGGTGGGAAGGGAATTGTGGGTGTACTAGACCCATGTCAGGTGTTTGCTCCATGACGCAGGGTTCTATGCCACCAGGCACCGGAGGCCAGTTTCCAGTTGTTGGTTGAGGCGTTCCGTCTGGCCGTTAGCTTCAGGATGGTAACCTGATGTGAGGCTGGCAGTGGCTCCGATGAGCTTGCAGAACTCCTTCCAGAAACGTGAGACAAACTGGGGCCCCCGATCCAACACAATGTCCCGAGGAAATCCATGGATCCTAAAAACATTGTCCATCATGATCTCTGCAGTTTCCTTAGCTGACGGCAACTTGGGCAAGGCTATAAAATGTGCCATTTTGGAGAATCTGTCAACTACGGTTAAAACTGTAGTGTTACCCTTGGAGGTCGGGAGTCCCATGACAAAGTCCATGGAGATCTCCACCCATGGCTGGATGGGGAGAGGCTGCAGCAAGCCAGTGCGAGCTCTGGAGGAGGTCTTGTTCCTGGCACAGACTGGACACGCCTCAACGTACTCCCGAACCTCCGGTTCCATGGACGGCCACCAGAACCGTTGCGCGATGGCAAACATGGTCTGACGTACGCCTGGATGGCAGGTGAGCAGAGACGAGTGAGCCCATTGAATCACCTGTGGGCGCAGATTAACAGGGACAAACAGACGATTATCGGGGCACCCACTAGGTGGAGGGGTCTCACCATTCGCCTCGGCTTCTATGGGCCAGGTAACCGCTCCAACCACACAGTGGTAGGATGGGCTCAGGTTCCTTGGCCACGGGCTCGGAGCTGAAAAGATGGGACAGGGCATCAGGCTTTGTGTTTTTGGCCCCGGTCTGTAAGACAGAACAAAATTGAAACGGTTAAAAAACCATCCACCCGACCAGCGGGCTTGACGAGGATTCAGCTTAGCTTTTCTGATGTACTGCAGGTTCTTGTGGTCTGTCCAAACCAGGAACAGGTGTTGTGCCCCCTCCAGCCAGCGCCACCTTCACGGCCAGCAGCTCTCGATTCCCCACGTCGTAGTTTCGCTCTGCTGCCGTCAGGCGTCGTGACAGGAAGGCGCAGGGGTGAAGCTTGTTGTCAGCCTCAGCTTGCTGGGACAGAATGGCCCCAATCCCCTCACTGGAGGCGTCGACCTCCACCACGAATTGGCGAGAGGGGTCGGGAAGCATGAGGATAGGCACTGTGGTGAACCGTCGCTTTAACTCCGACATACCGGTGTGACACATTGGCTACATCCAAGAGAAAACACCTTGGCACCTGTTAGTTTGGGCAGGATATCATCTATTCTAAACCCAGAGCGTTTTATAGAGACGTGGAAGAATACCTTTTGCGTCAGTTTGAGACGTCTAGGGGCGTGACAAAGCGTTGGTATTTTACGCGTTGGGAAAGAGAACGGGTTGGTGCGAATGAAGGCCAATCACAGGGCGGAAATGTTGGAGAGAATTCTTTAAACTTTTGACTTTGACTAAAACAGGCTATAACAGGATAACACACCTCGTATGTGTGTTGTCATATTTTCGAATGAGTTGTCTACGTTAGGACTGCTCCGTTATCTGTCTTCATTTCCTCCGGTGTTGTTGTGCTGTTTACAATAGCTCCAATAGCGCCTTTGTGATAAAAACGTTGGTATGATACAATGGCGTGCCAAAGTGCTGACCAGTCCTAATGTATTCATACAGCTAGCATTCATAGGATTATTACAGCGTTGTGGTGCCGGTGGTCTGCCTTTAATATCTGACACACAAAGATGTGCATTCATTCATTCATTCATTCATTCATGTCATTGAAGGCATCTAAGTAATCGTGTATGTATTGTAAATAGTAGTTGTATATAGTTGAAAATATTGTTTGTCTTACTGTAAATAATAGATGTTTCTACTTTTTCATTTATTTCATTTGTTGCACTATTCTTTGGTCTTTCCTTTAATTAAATCCTTTTTATTGAAGGGTTTCTTTGTTTCTTTTTTCTCTGGTGTAAAGCAAAAGTGTGCTAAAATATTAATAACAATAACGATAAAAAGAATAATGACAATACTGTAACGTAGTATTTTATTAACAAGACAGGTTTCAGATGTTATCCAAGACAAGTAATGAGTCTGTGACAGTGAGGTTTTTGGTCCTGCAGGTAGATGAGAGAGAAAAAGTAAAAAACAAAAAAAAAGATTACGCATTACATATAAATGACCTTTAAATTACAAGTTTGGTGGTTCGAGTCCCGCCTACAGCGAGTCCGAAGTGTCAAAAGTTCTTCTTTCTTTCTCAGTATCTACAGATCCATGTGGTCTGCCATGTTGAATGTTCTACGGTAGCAAGACAAACTGGCAACACTGGCTCTTTCCCTCACAGGGTCTTTGCATTTATTTTTTAGTGGGTTGCGTGGCCACTGTAGTTTCTCCTTCAGGAGAGGGTGATGCACTTGCAATCAGCAACTACACTGCTACAAAAAAAAAACAAAAAAAAACAAAACAAAAAAAAAAAACCGATATATTATAACTATATATAACAAGTTATATGCAAATAATATATTGATGATATAATATATATATATATATATATATATATATATATATATATATATATATATATATATATATATATATATATTAAACCTATATATATTTAAGGTTTAATTCCATTTATTGCAGCAGAGCCTTTCCAGTGAGCCCACAGCAGCCTGCTTACCATGTATGACCTGAATGGAACACGACCTTAATTAGTATCATTGGTAACAGCTGCGTTGACCCTTGACTATTTCATGTCAAAATGGTTGCTGTAAAAAAGATCCTTTCATCAGTTCATGATCTTAGGTCAGTGTTCCTCTGTTTGTATCTTTAACCTTTTTAACCCCCTGCTGGGAGGACCAGTTCCCTTTCCCTTTTACCTGTTGACATGGTGACAGGGAGTTGATTTCGGATGTGGCACATGCCTGTCTGGTACTTGTATTGATTAGGATTCTCTCTTAAGTCACATTTAGCTTCGTTCCCTGACCACTGAAGAGCCGTGGGCATGACTGCTGTACGCCCCGATTTTCGCGGGCAGTTCGTAGCTCAGACGCTGCTCGGCGCTCTCGCACCGTGAGCGGACCGGAGCTCGTCCTGCTCGGTCAGAGGCGCTGTGGCTGCACTGACTGAGAGCCCAGCAGAAAGTCGTTGTCCAGCATTTCAGCCTTCACGCGAGGGGCCGTGAGAGCGCACTGACTGCTCAGGGAGGGATGGACGTGCCTGCGCCGCTGACTGCTGGGGTTTGTCGGGTGGGAGAGGCCGAAGCTGAAGGCGAGAGGATAAGGAGGAGGATGGTAACACTTAATTTCGATTTAATTCCTTAACCGGCTGCCTTCACACAGAGTGGATGGTCACAGTAGACTGTCAGTGTAATCCGCTTGCCGGCAGGAGCAGAGAAAGAGCTGTGACAGGAGGGAGAGTTCGAAGTCGGACGGGGACAGAGAGAGTTGACAGAGTGGTGCTGGCTCATATCTGCTGGAGGCTGAACTGAACTGACTCATACAGACTCTGAGGAGGACTATCATTCAAGCTGGTGGACCTCCACTTCACATCATGAGTGGACCGACAAATGGTAAGCAGTGTGTGTGTTTGAGGGGTTGTTCATATGTGGGCTAATCAATAACATGGAGTCCATAGAGGGTTTAACTTGAAGTAGACATAAACAGCCCCACAGTGATGTTATTGATCACTGACTCACTGATTGACACTGTATTTCATCATGTCATCTCTCTGTCAATGAAGGTTAAAGACAGAGGTTACTATTGTTTACAGAGAGCTGTCATCAGTATTTTCATCGGTGTGTGTGTATGTGTGTGTGTGTGTGTGTGTGTGTGTGTGTTGTGTTGTGTTGTGTTAAGCAGTGTGTTTGGATTGATATAGATTTCTGTTATCAACCAGGGATTCCTCTGCTGAAGAAATCCTCACAGTCAAGGGACCTGATTGGTTGATTATCTCTGTCATTTTTCCATAACAAACATAGAAAGCTACAGCTAATGGTGGAAATGTCTCAGAAATAAGTGTTCATTGCAATCAATAATCATCAAGTAAGGCAGTCAGAAGAGCCTGTGACAGCCCACTCACATATTTCCGAGATGAAAGGAAATGTGCTGTTCTTTTATAGCAGGAAGACAACAAAGCATGTCTTTGCTTTACGCTGTTCCAGGCTCATATTAAAATGTCCCAGTGTCTAAACATAGAACACATAAAGCAGCTTTTTTATTCACATGAAACCTCGAAATCCCAATCTATTTTACAAAAATCAAAAGCAAAGTGGCTCTATAGACATGATGCAGCACCGTGCTTCCCAGCAAGACGTCAGGCATGTACTTCATGGCAGCAACTCAGTTCTCTGCCCCAGATATTCAGCATCATAAGGGGTTTGGTGCTGCTACACTCTGACACAGTTAAGACCATGTCAGTGTATCAGAGGGGCCCAGGCTGAGTCACTGTAACCCTAAAAATCTCCCACAGAAAAGAAGAGGATTAGCTTTTGGCTGACTGCTTTAGTTCATGCTGGGAGACCTGTAGTGCTCTTGATCCAGGCTGTTTATCCACAAGGCCAAAGGTCACAATGGATATGTGGTGTTGTCAAACAGTGCAGAATGTAAAGCCACATGGACATAAAATTTACTTTTTTATATCAAATTGTAACTCACATAAGAGGAGGAGCAGGTCATGGCAGCAGCAGCATTCAGCAAAGTTCAGCAAATAGGCAATACACACACATACACACATGCGCACACACACACACACACACACACACACACACACACATCGAGTATATGTTCTGTTTTAACCTTCATTAAGAACATTAACAGCATTTAAACGTACTAACACGAATCTCTCTCTCTCTTTCTGTCTGTCTGTCTCTCTCTCTCTCTCTCACACACACACACACACACACACAGGTGGCTGAGATCTTTCTATGTCTGTGGTTCCAGTTCTTGTGCTGCCATCTGGCTTCAGAACTAATGCCAGCCTCTGTGGTGTACACACACACACACTCACATACACGTACTGATGATACAATTTGTTAGGAAACATTTTTGCCCCAGTTTTACCTCTTCCTGAAAACATTTATACATCCATAACACACTCAGTCTCTCTCCTGTTGTCATCAGCTTAACCTGTCAGCATGCTGTGTGTAGTAATGTGTTGCATAATACTGTTGGATACAGCAGCATTAATGTAATTAAATTGAGTGGAGTACAGTAGTATGTCTAGTATGACTCAGATGGTTGCATGCTGGGTAAAGTGTTACTGTTAGAGGAAATCAAAATCAATACTGAACAAATGAAATCATTCACTCCACGGCCCTTGTGTGTGTGTGTGTGTGTGTGTGTGTGTGTGTGTGTGTGTGTGTGTGTGTGTAACCAAAGGACTTTACTAAGAGGGATTTGACCAGTTTCATAAGCAAGGGTGAAGTGTAACAACCACACAGTCCCCTTTTCTGTCTCCCATATAGTGTGCGTGTGTGTGTGTGTGTGTGTGTGTGTGTGTGTGTGTGTGTGTGTGTGTGCAGGTCTGTCTTCTTCATATTTCAAGATTCAAAATTCAGTGCTTTATTGTCTTATGCCCTTGCTGCTGTTTGTCAAGTATAAGTCCCTCCCTCCCTCCCTCTCTTTCTACCCTCTAATGAGTATAATGTGTAAGTTGTGTTAATACACTTTCCAGGAAACATTACTAGATCCAAAGTAAATTAAACAAGTGTGTATGTGATTATGCTTGTGTGTGTGTGTCATGCTTTATTTATTGTATATCTATGTGTGTGTTTTTGTCTTATTGATCCATATCTGTATCAATGTTTAAGAATTATATTTAGTCAACTTGTGGATCTGATTTATTTCCAACATCATCACACTGGGCTCATTGACTCCAGCTTTCCACTCAGCCCAATAAACTATGCAGAAATGTCCAAACAGACCAAAATGTATGCTACATTCAAGAACAAGTGAGCAGCATAAAGTGGGCATGTCTGTAAAGGGTAGACTTGTGTACTCATAGAATTAATCTTCATTAAGCTATCTTGGCCAGCTTTTACATCACCAAGATTTCACCCAACTTTGGAGTGTTATTTTCACACGTTTCCAGACAAATTTGCATGACATGGTCAACATGGTTGATTCTTTAGGTCACTCTGCAACCTCTGAAAAAGGAAAGACAAGACAAGAAAAGATACACAGAAAAGGGCCATAAAATGACAATAGATTACCTGTTTTAATTTCTCCTCTCCTCTCCTCTCCTCTCCTCTCCTCTCCTCTCTCCTCAGCAGTTCAGTACCAGTCAGGCCTTTATGGAGGAAACAACAACAGCAGCTCTCCTCTCTCCAGTCGTGGAAACTCATCACGCATCGTATGTGAGCGCTGTGGGGAGGTTTGTCGTGGGGAGGTGGTGCGCGTCAAAAACACACACTTCCATGTTCACTGCTTCACTTGCCAAGGTAAAAAAAAGCTGCCACACACCTACACTCAAAAACATGTTTGAGTGCGCATTAACACCTCTTCACATGCATGTACATACACTCACATCCGCTTCCATTCTCCACTCCCACACTAAGCTTCATATTCCCTTATTTTTCAATCTGGACTAAGACATGTGTTTGTGTGGTTTACACCCACATAAATGTGCATAATTGAATATTAAATAATTTCCAGTAGTCAGATGAAAGAACTAGCACAATGGAACCAGTGGCAGATTTTGTCTTTACTGAAATAGAAACTGAACTGACTGTATCAGCATCAGTAAACCTCAAACTGTATTAAGCAGACCAGGTAGCTGTTCAACAGGCATAACGACAATAACTAAGAAAGCCTCTTGTGTTTTCTATATTTAATGTTTGCTTGATGCAATGACATACTGACATTTATCCTTGATGATGCTACCTTCAAAATGTGTTTGTAATAGCATATAAGCAATATATAGAAGTTATTTACCTTAGTTATTCAAACAGTAAATCATGATTTGAATTTGAGCTGTCCCGTAGTGAGCGTCCACACGGAAGTTTGGACACACCTTCTGATTTAATGTTTTTTCTTTATTTTCATGACATTGCAGATTCCCACTGAAGGCGTCAAAACTATGAATGCACATATATGGAATTATGTAGTGGACAAAAAAGTGTGAAATTACTAAAATATGTTTTATATCTTACATACTTGCTTTGATTGGCACACTTGCCACACTTGGCATTCTCACGATGAGCTTCATGAGGTAGTCACCTGAAATGGTTTTCCAACAGTCTTGAAGGAGTTCCCGGAGATGCTGAGCACTTGTTGGCCCTTTTGTCTTCACTCTGCGGTCCATCTCATCCCAAACCATCTCTATTGGGTTTAGATCAGGTGACTATGGATGCCAGGTCATCTGGCGCAGCACTCCATCACCCTCCTTCTTGGTCAAATAGCCCTTCCACAGCCTGGAGGTGGAAGGGTCATTGTCCTGTTGAAAAATAAATGATGATCCAACTAGACGCAAACTGGATGCTATGGCATGTTGCTGCAGGATGCTGTGGTAGCCATGCTGATTCAGTGTGCCTTCAGGTTTGAATAAATCCCCAACAGTGTCACTAGTAAAGCACCCCCACACCACCAGGCCCCCTCCTCCATCCTTCACGGTGGGAACCGTGCATCAGACCAAAGCACAGATTTCCACTGGTCTAATGTCCATTCCTTGTGCTTCTTGGCCCAGACAAATCTCTTCTGCTTGTTGCATTTCTTTAGCATTATCTTTCTTAGCGACCATAAAGGCCTGATTTGTGCAGTCTCCTTTGAACAGTTGATGTAGAGATGTGTCTGCTACTAGAACTCTGGGTGGCATTTATCTGGGCTCTTAACTTGCGACATCTGAGGCGTGGTGAAAATCATTTCAGGTGACTACATCATGAAGGTCATTAAGAGAAGGCCAAGGGTCTGCAGTGCTGTCAACAAAGCAAAGGAAGGCTACTTTGAATAATCTAAAATATAAAACATGTTGTAAAACATGAATAATTTCACGCTTTTTTGTTCACTACATAATTCCATATGTGTTCATTCATAGCTTTGATGTCTTCATTGAGAATCTGCAATATAAATAGTCATGAAAATAAAGAAAAACATTAAATGAGAAGGTGTGTCCAAACTTTTTGACTCGTAGTGTGTGTATGTGTGTGTGTGTGTGTATGTATGTATGTGTGTGTATATATATATATATATATACACACATTTGTTGTTGTTGTGTGTGCTCACATACATGAGTGTTTGTTGTCTTTGCATGTAGCAGCAATGAGCAGGTGGGACAGAACGCACAAATAGAGGTCTGGAGTCAGCAGCTAGCTTAGCAGTGCTGTCAGCAGGTTTTCAGTGTGTAGTCAGACTCCAACCAGCTAAACTCTTTCACACGCCAGGATCCACACAGTCGCAGAGCGTGCCGCAAGAAAACACACTTTTCTCTGTTTGATCTGTCAGTAACATCGCCTGAGTGTAATCAGACACAAAGCAGCAAAGAGAATACTTTTCTGTTTATATCTTTACTAAAGCTGAAATAACAGTTTGCACTGGTTGCTTGGTTGAATAATAAGCAATAATTAGTTGTCTATCTGACTGATTGTTTACTCAATTGAAGCACTTGTTTCTTCTGACAGAACGCAAGCTTGATCTATCGACAGGAGGTCTCTCTCTTTGATATAAGTATTTATTATAATGCAGAATTGATCTTGCAGACTAAGTTTAATGACTTTTAGCTAATGGAGTGTGGGCTGAGCAGACATCAGCTGATGAAGTGGACAAGAATCAAACCTCAGCCTGTTTTAGTCAAATTCTTTATTTTCTCTTAGGCTTGTTTTTTCCTCGTTTGTCCTCCTCCCCTCTCTTCCCTCAGATTCTTTGTTTGGAGCTGTGAATGTCACAGAGGTACAATGTGTCTTTGTTTGACAGCATAACAGTGTAATCTCCTGTTCGTGTAGCTACTTGGGATAGAAGAGAGAGGGATGCAGAGATTTGGGATAAATTAAGTAAATTAAGACACAGAAACAAATGAGCAGCCATGTGTGTGTTGTATGTGTTGTGTTTGTGTGTATGTGATTATTGGATCATGTAGTAACTAATAGGTAGGTGCTATGGGATCCCTCCTCTGTGGCTCTTCCTGAGGTTTCTTCCACATTTTTTCCCTGTTAAAGGTTTTTTGTGGGAAAGTTTTTCCTCACTGGAACCGAGGGTCTAAGGACAGAGGGTGTCACTCCCTGCACAAATAAAATTTGATTTGATTTGATAAATTAAATTTATATCATGATTTTTCTTTGGTTTTGGTCAGTACAGAGCTACATGAAACTTCTTCTTGTGATTTCAATAAAACATGTTTTAAATGTTTTTGAAGGCCTTGGTGAGGATTTGTCAGTTTGTTGGTCCACAAATTTGATGACTGAAATACTTTAACTCTCTTGGATAGATTGCCCTGACAAACAGTTCATGTTTTTTAATTTGTTTATTCATGATCCCCATATGGATCCTACAGACTTCAGTGATCCCCTGACAACATGAGTGCCAGTGTCACCATGAGGTTGAGTTTGACATTTGTAGTTTTGAGTGAAATTACTCAGGATTTTAGATAGATGTCCATTAAATTTCATACAAATATTGTCAAGTGTTTTCCTTCTTTTGCTGAAGCTTGTCCCACACTTGACAGTGAAAAACCGCCTGCTGCTGGTTGACAAAGCCCAGCCCGCCGCTGCGTCCAAGCCCAGCCCGCCGCTGCGTCCAAGCCCAGCCCGCCGCTGCGTCCAAGCCCAGCCCGCCGCTCCGTCCAAGCCCAGCCCGCCGCTCCGTCCAAGCCCAGCCCGCCGCTCCGTCCAAGCCAGTGTCCCCAAAGTTCTTACTAAAGCCCAAAATGGCCGAGTCAAAGTCTCTTCAGCAATTGAAAAGAGAGAGGACGACTGCCAAACAGCGGTTTACCCGACAGGCAAACTCCTTGCTGAAGTCGTGCAAGAAAATGTCGGCAGAAGAACTGGTGGAAGCCTTCAGCAAAATCACACTTGAGGCCGAGAAGGTAATGGAGGCAAATGAGGAGGTGGAAACCTTGACTGAGGAGGTGGAGCTTGAATCCGCTGCAAAAGAGGACATAAATGCAGACGTGAGAAGGACAACAGAGGACTGTGAACAGAAGCTTGAGGAAGTGGAGGATGCTGTCCAAAAGGTTTTATGGCAAAATTTTGGTGGCCCTGAACTATCCTTTGCATTAGCAGCAGCTGAAAAAGAGTGCCAGCGGCTGGCAGGAGGCAAGCCTAACCTGAAGCTGGAGGTATATGAGCTCATGCTCAGCAACCTTGAAGGGCTGGTGAAGGCAGCAAAAGAAACCTTCCGCCGTTGGACTCGGTGGGTCCCAGCTGAGGAGCGGCCTGCCTTCCAGCATCGCGTCAGGGATGTGGAGGGTCGACTGCTCGAGTTCACCTCAGAGAAAGCTGGCCTACTGCAGATAAAGCTGGAAAGCGAGGAGTCCTCAGAGGGAATGCCACACCAGTCACCTGCCATCAAACTAAAACCAGCGGCACTCCCGCAGTTCGACGGCAACAAACGGAACTTCTACCCCTGGAGAAAAGAGTGGGAGGCGCTCCAAAGACAAGGGGAACCGACCGGCTCCAAAGAGGTTAAGAAGATCCAGCTGTTGGGCAGCCTAGAGGACAAAGTAGCGAGGGATCTTCGCCTGTCAACATATGGGACGGCGGATGAAATCTTTCGTGTCCTGGAGAACCGGTTTGGAAATAAGACGGCGATTGCACTGGAGATCATTGAAGAGTTGCAGGCACTACCACCAGTGAAAAGTCACCAACCCAGAAAGATTGTGGACTTGATACAAATTGTTGAAAGAGCCTTGTATGACCTCAGTGGGTTGGGAAACACTGGCGCCCTGAAAAATCCACTTGTGACAAAGTCCCTGGAGAGCAAGCTGCCGGACGGCTTAAAGAAAGAGTGGTTGGTTCATGCAGCAGAGAGAGACGAGGCCGCCTCCCCTGAAGACAGGTTCGACATGCTCCTCAAGTTCCTGAGAAGTCAGGAGAAGATTTATGAACAACTGGACCAGCTTAGGGACGATGACCCTAGCAGGAGAGAGGCAAGAGTCCCACAAAAACATGCACGCACAAAGACAACCAACTCCTCAAGCTCCCAAGCATCCTGCGTCGTCTGTGGGGAGAGGGGCCACAGAAAGAAGCTCTACTACTGCAAAAAGTTCAAAACACTCAGAGTAGCAGAGAAGAGGGAAGCAGTCAAGAAAATTGGTGCTTGTGGGAGGTGTCTGGAGGTCCATGACGATGACGCAGAATGCAAAGCCACCTTCCTGTGCAAAAACGAGGGGTGCAAGGACTCTCAAGGACCTGGTCATCATTACTACCTCTGTTCTAAGGCTGGAAATAAGGGAGAAGAGCCGAGGAGGCCAAAGCCCGGCTCAGCAAGAAGTGAATGGAAAAAGTATACAGAGACCCAGGAAGAGTTCTTATCGAGCCTGCCCCCCGACTTGGCCCAGCGGTGCCGGAATGTGTTCTGCAACTCAGTCTCAAAGACATTCAGTTCAGCTGCGCCAGAGAGGAGTTTGCTGGCAGAGAGTGGCCTTGAAGAGTTCCCCGTCATAATGATGATCCTCGAAGTCACTGCAAATGCTGGACAGAAGATTGGGACCTTGATAGACTTGGCGTCCGATACAAACTATATCACCCATGAGGCTGCAGGCGCACTGAACCTGAGGAGTGAGGATGTGACGCTCATAGTCCACGGAGTTGGTGGGATGCAAGTGACAGTGGAGACCAAGCGTTACCTGCTGAAGATCCGGGTCACAACTTCAAAGGGAACCCTCAGATCCCACCAGCTTGTGTGTTATGGGCTGGACAGTATTGCAGAGGTCAGCCGCCACGTGCCACCCAAGACGCTACAGAAAATATTCCCTGATGTCCCTCTTCACGAACTGGTCCGTCCCACTAAGATCAAGCTCCTCATCAGCCACAAGGAGGGCCAACTTGTCCCTCAGAAGGTGCGCACTGTTGGTGACCTTGTCCTCTGGGATGGTCCTCTTGGGAAAACAGTGGGCGGCTCTCATCCAGATCTCCAGGAAGATGTCAAAGTCACAGCCCATGGCTCCAGAACCCATTTTGCACGATCCATGCGCACAGCAGCTGTGGAGTACAGAGAAGTAACCAGTCACGGCTCAACTCATCTGCCTCAACCCACTCAAGCCAATACGTCTACTGTCAGCCGAGACTTCATGGACTGGTGGCGGTGGGACAGCATCGGGGCTGCGTGTGAACCCAGGTGTGGTGGCTGCAGATGTGGGAATTGCCAACCTGGGGGAAAGGAGATGACCATTTCTGAGGAGCGGGAGCTGGAACAAATAAAGAGTGGACTGTCATACATCACTGGAGATCGCCACAGCAACAAGCCACACTGGCATGCAAGGTACCCCTGGTTGGAGGACCCAGCAACGCTGCCCAACAACAGGAGAGCTGTCGAGGCAACATTCCTGAGGACAGAGAAGCAGTTGGCAAAGGAGCCAAAATGGAAGGCGGCCTATAAAGCGCAAGTCCACGAGATGGTTGAGCGGAACGCTGCTGTCAAGCTGTCCAAAGAAGAGATGGCAAACTGGTCCGGACCCGTGTGGTACATCAGCCACCTGATTGCTCCAAACCCTCACTCTGTGACTACACCAGTCCGCCTCGTCTGGAACAGTAGTCAGAAATTCAGGGGCCACAGCCTGAATGATCTGCTTATCAAGGGTCCAGACGTCCTCAATGACATCCGTGCTGTCCTCATCCGGTTTCGCCAAGGTGTCTTTGCTGCGCTTGGAGACATTAAAAAGATGTACAATTCTGTATGGCTTGAGGATCAGGAAGTACATCTCCATCGTTTCCTGTGGAGAGACTCTGAGGAGGAGGACATCCAGGAGTATGCAATCACAAGGGTCAACATCGGCGATAAACCAGCAGGCTGTATAGCACAAGTCGCCATGCGGGAGACTGCCAATCTGCCGATGTTCCACCATCTTGGAGAAGAGCGTCGAGTGTTGGAACAAGATACTTATGTGGATGACATTTTGACCTCACATGATGACCTGAGCCAGCTCAAGCAAATAACGGCCAATGTTGAACAAATCCTGAAAGCCGGAGGTTTCTGCATGAAGCCATGGGTCTACTCAGGCCAAAGTGGGAGGTCAGAGTCCAATGACCTTCAGAAGAAAGAACCCTCTGTGATGGTCCTCCCGAACCAACTGTCCGAGGAAAACAATAAAGCCCTGGGTCTTGGGTATGATCCTGAGAATGACAAACTTCACTTGATGGTGGCTGTGAACTTCTCCAAAAAGAAAAAGAAAATGAGACTGGGAGAGAATCTGGCAAAAGAGGAAGTCAGAGAGCAGACACCAAACCCACTCACCAGACGAGAGCTCCTCAGTCAAGTCTCTGGCCTGTATGACCCTCTCGGTCTTGTGACACCCGTCAAGCAGAAGGGAGCCATCCTGGTGAGGAGAGCTTTTCAGGAGGCAAAGGTCAAAAATAGTCCAGCTGAGGATACATGGGACACACCTTTGTCTGAGGGCCTCCGGGAAGATGCCATCTGCCTCCTTGAGGACTACGCTGAGCTCAGCCAGCTAAAATTTATCAGAGCCTTGATGCCAGCCGATCCATGTGCGAAGCCCTGCGGTGTCACCTTCTCAGATGGTAGCGAATGCTCTTACGGTGCTGTTCTGTACCTTCGGTGGGAATCACCACAAGATGTGACTATACGGCTAGTCGAGTCCAAGGCCAGGCTGACTCCTTTAGACCACAAGGGGGACGCTGTTAAGGCTGAGGTCTGTGGATCCGTCTACGCTGCTCGCCTGAAGAAGTACTACCAGAAGCACTGCAGCATTCGTGTTGAGAAATGGTACCACCTGGTTGACAGCCAGACAGTCTTGGGGGCTATCCAGCGTGAAAGCTACGGCTACCAAACATTCTTTGCCAATAGAATTGGGGAAATCCAAGGCAGCACGAATGTCCAAGACTGGTGGTGGATCCCTGGGCCACTAAATATAGCAGACATCATCTCAAGAGGGGCAAGCCCCAAGGAGTTGGGCGAAGGCACAGAGTGGCAGCTGGGTCCCAAGTTCCTAAGGCTCCCAGTGAGTGCGTGGCCAGTGAAGTCTGCCAAAGATGTTGCTGTCGAAGCCAGAGAGAACCTCATGCGCATCCAGAAGAAGGCGTTTGTTGCTGCCCTGACTCGAGCTGGTGCAAAGGCGGAGCCTAAGCTGGGACCAATCTCAAGCTCCACTGATCTGCACAGGCCTCCTGCCGGGGCTGCAGTCACAAACCTGATGGATATCCAGCGATTCAGCAGCTTAAGCCGACTGATAAAATCACTTGCACAGGTCTGGAGGGCAGCAAAGAGGTTTCTCCATGGCAGAGCCAGGGGAAAACCAAAGTGGGAGGCAGTCCCGTTTGATGGCATAGTCACCGTGGCCGAGAGAGAGGACGCTTTCCGGGACCTCTGTCTGGCAGCACAAGGAGGAGTTACTTTCCCCAGCACCACAACAGACCGGCTCGTTGTGTACAGGGACAAGGCCAGTGGGCTGTTGCTGTGTGGAGGCAGAATCCAGCACTTCAAAGAAGACTGCCAGGCTGTCCCCTTGATCTCTTTTGACACCTGGCTGGGGACTCTACTGGCACGCCAGAGTCACCAAGATGGGCATGATGGAGTTGCTGGGACTCTGCTCAAAATGCGGAAGAAAGCTTGGGTTGTGCAAGGCAGAAGGCTGGCTCAGAAAGCTGTCAACCAGTGCATCCACTGCAGGAAGGCCAGAGCTCAAGTTTGCCAACAGGTGATGGGTGACCTGCCAGTAGAAAGATCAAGACCTGCTGCACCTTTCCAGTTCGTGGCAGTTGACCTGTTTGGGCCTTACCTGGTGAAAGATGACGTTAAAAAAAGAGTCTCCATGAAGGTCTGGGGGGTCGTCTTCTGCTGTATGGCAAGCCGGGCCCTGCACATCGACCTTGTCGGCAGCATGTCCACAGAGAGTTTCCTAATGGCCTACCAGAGGTTCACTTCCATCAGGGGCCACCCCCTCAAGGTTTGGTCAGACCCTGGGACCAACTTCATTGGTGCAAAGTCCTTGCTGCAAGATTTGTACACCTTCCTGCACAGCCAAGATACAGCGAGCCTGGAGGAGTATGCAGCGAAGAATGGGACCAGCTGGACGTGGAAAGTGCTCCCTGCCGATTCACCGCATCGGAATGGAGCTGCTGAAGCTGCTGTAAGGGTCACCAAGAGAGCTCTTCAAAGTCTGAGCAAACCAACAAACCTGACCTTCAATGAGTTCCTCACAGCCCTTCAAATGGCAGCCAACCTCGTAAATGAGCGTCCTATCGATGCAAGAGTCCAGAGTCGGGAGGATCGCGTGCAATATGTGACTCCAAACTCGCTTCTCATAGGCCGAGCATCTCACGGTGGTGATTTCAAGTCCTTCGATTTCCAAAACTATCCTTACAGGCGGCTCAGAGAAATCCAAAGCCAAGTGAACGAGTTCTGGAAGGCATGGTGTCAGCTTGCGGGCCCAAATCTTTTTGTCAGATCGAAATGGCACACCACAGAAAGAAATGTCTCTGTTGGTGATGTTGTTTGGGTTTGTGATCAGAACGCCATGCGTGGCCAGTTTAGACTCGGTAGAGTCATCACTGTATCTCCGGATTCAAAGGGCATTGTGAGGGATGTTGAGGTACTTGTCACCCCAGGAAACTGTGGCTCAGTCCACCCTCAACAGTCAGCAACCCAAGCCTTGAGTTCCAATGACGGGAGCAAGAGACCCACTGGAGTGATGTTGCGCAGGGATGTCAGACGGCTTGTGGTTCTACTGTCTGCAGAGGAGCAGTCCTCCTAGTGACGTAGTTCGCCTTTTCAGTTTCCAACCTTTCTGACTAAGTAGTACAGAAAGCTTGAGTGGGAGGTGTCGCGGCGAACGCCCCCTTCGTCAGCTGATGCGCAGCGCGAGTGCGTAAAGTACTCACCTTTCAGGCGGGAAACAATCCACTTCCTGTTTTCTGGATGTGAATGAGGACTGAGGCGGCAACAGTTACGGCTGTAACGCGAAATACAAACCTGCTGAAGCTATTACCAAAACAAAGACCTGAACGGACAGCCGGTAAGCGTCGCGTTTGCATCATTAAGCCTCATGAACTTGTTGCGCTGACGAAGCATGGAGACGTGGGGAAGTCGTTTGCGTTTGTTGCGGCCTGTTTGTAAATATCCACGCAGTGTTTTGTGTGAATGGTTGCTGGTAAATTTAGCGACGGTTTGTGGTTTGTCTTTATCACTGAGAAATGCGGGTTTGAACTCTTTATATTTGTGTACTGCACATGTTAATTGTATAGAGGGGATCGTTTGTTAACACATATTTTGCTGGTTGCTGCGAAATAATTAATGAAGTGGTCTAGTAGGCTACTTAATTCATTATACAAACCTGTGATTAGATTAAGTATATTTTTTATATATACGTGTATATTTATAGATGTATTTTCAATTAAATATATGTATATTTATAGATGTATTTACAATTAAATAATTAAGCATTGTCAACTTATGCATGTATTTACTGTGCACTTTAATGTATTTACAGACTTTTGATGTTGATTATTAGACTCTTGTGTTTCACACAAACTGTACAAATTGGTGAATAAGTGGTTTTGTTTGTCTTTTAAGGTTTTTCACCTGCTGCTACTGCTGCTACTACTGCTGCTACTGCAACTGCTACTACTAGCAGCAACAGTTGTAAATGTCTGGGCACAAAGTTTGAAGGAAAAATAAAAGGAAAAAAAGGAACAAAGGCCTGATTATTGAGTGGAGTCCAGCTTTAAAGTTCGGGATTGGTACTACCCTTCAAGTGTGGGACAAGCTTCAGCAAAAGAAGGAAAACACTTGACAAATATTCATGCCCCCCTTTTGAGTGAATTCATTGAAATAACATTGGGGATGATCATCAGGTCAGAAGTTTTATTTTCAGTTCAGTTCAATGTTATGTATAAAACTTTTCATGCAGAGCAGACTGTATTCTTCATAATATTGAGAGAGAGAGACTAAGAGACTTATTGGAGCAGCCTGATAACACAGTTACAATAGTCCAGCCTAGAAGTATCAAATGCATGGACTAGTTTTTCTGCATCTGATTTTTGCAATTTTACTTAAGTGGAAGAATGCAGTCTTCAAAATTTGTTTTATGTGGACATTAAAGGACAAATCCTGATCAAAAATAACTCTCTAACTCTCTGTCTCTAGAAAGATGATTTCTGAGGTGTTTGTGTCCAATTACAAGAACTTCAGTTTTGTCTGAATTCAACATCATAAAATTGTAGGTCATGCGACTTTTTATATCCATAAGCCATGCTTGGAGTTTGGTTAACTGATTGGTTTCATCAGGCTTGATCGATAAATATATTTGGGTGTCGTCAGCATAAAAATGAAAATTAATGAAGCGTTTCCTAATAATGTTCCCTAAAGGAAGCATATATAGACTGGATAGAAGTGGTCCTAGTACAGAACCTTGTGGGACAAACTTTGGTGTGCATGGAAGATTCATCACTGATGTGAACAAACTGAGATCGATCTAAGAAATACAACTTAAACCAGTTGGGTTCCTTTGATGTTAATTGGATGTACCAGTCTCTGTAAAAGAATTTGATGGTCGATAGTGTCAAATGTGGCACTAAGATTGAACAGGACGAGTACAGAGATGAGTCCTTTGTCTGATTTGTCCAATTCTGTGGTCCGTTAGCTGTAGTAGTGTTTGCCTACTGCTGCTACTAAACATTAGCATATTAGCATAATACTTATATAGTTAAATAGCTGCAAAACATCCCCATCAGCCTCAGATTTACTCTGTGTTTACTTCCCATTTCCAGTAAATGTTACAGAAGCATGCTAACCCACTAAAGTAAGCTTGTGGGCCTTGTGACCATATTAAGCATCATACCTGCTATATGTCATTATTACCAGAGTGCTAATATGGTTGCAGTCTTGTTAATCAGATACTCTGCAGACTGTTTTATTCTGAGGATAAGCTTCACATTAAACTAAAGTAGAATGTTTAAAATTTCAAATGTGTAATCTTTGAAATAAAAGTGTTGACCATGGTATAGCAAACCATGGTTTTCTGTCAGTAAGGGCAAAGAGCACAATTACTGTACCAATATAAGGCTAAACTCTCATGAAAGAAGAAAAATGCATTTCTGTAAATAATATTTTTCTGCTCTTATAAAATGAATCATGTTCACAATTTTTTTTCACGTTTTGGAATATTATCTCCACGTCGTGTTGCATATGCAAATCTGCAGTCCTAACTCCTCAATCAGATGGATAAATGTTAATATATTTATAATATATTTATAATATAATACTATTCTCTACCACTTCAAACTATGTAGCCAAATCCATATTCTGGTACTGATAGCAACCACTCCCTCAGTTAGAGTGTGGACTGGGTAGACGTTCCCTTCCCTCCTTTCCCTCCATTCCCTCCTTCTCTCCTCCTCTTTGATCTGCCTGTCTGACCTGATCACACTCATGCAAATGCAGAGGAGCTGCAGCGAGGAAATCCATCCCATGTTGATGATGCGAATAAATGAGGCAAGACAGTGACAGGATGGCAGATGTGTGCTGGATGGACAGATCGATAGCCTCATTGATACCTCCCCTGGGCCCCCCCGTCTCTTCCTCCACATCCTCATCATCCCCTCACTTTCGCTGTCTGCTTCCCTTTCTCCTCACATATGATGCATTCTCTTTTCCTCTTCCTCTAATCTCTCCCTTGACTCTTGTCTTGCCTTTCTCCCTCTTTTTGCCATGTCTCGTCTTAGTCTCATGTCTAAAATAATTCTGTGCTGATTTTTTTTTTGCCAGAAAACTGAACAGTGTGCATCATCTGTGACCTTTATAGCTTGTCTTCTGTAAAGAACAAACCCAGTTGTTACTGGAAAAAACAGTCAAATACCTCAGGTACTCACACTAGATAAACTGGATAAAAGATTGAAGATAAAAAGCTTTGTGTTCTTTACAGTATTCAAATCACATTTTTCAGTACCGTCTCTCCTTGGAGGTGATGTACAAGGCGTACACAGGATCTTTACCTTCTTAACACAAACAGGCTCATATGTCTCTGCTTACATAGTAATGCTACCAGCAAAGCCTGACCCACTTTGGTTTGAAACACGTTTGTGTTTCAGAAGTGATGCATGTACCTGGAGCAAGATCCAGTGCATTTTATCAGTATTAGTGTACACTCAGCTGTACAGACAGTCACGGATGGCCTGGCTTCTTTAGAAGAGACTTCAAGGACAAACTGTGTACCGCTGTATCAGCTCAGCTGTGCAGCTTTGCTTTTGTGTGTGTCCTTGCATGAGTTTTTGCATAGTAGGTCAGTGTGCTGGTGCTTTCCGTGTGTCTCTGTGTATGCTTGTATGTTAAAGCTCAATCAGAAAGATGGGGCAGTCAAGGTGTATCATGCCTGCAGGTGTTCTTGTTTCCTCCATCCATCTTCATTTATATCCCTTCTTTTTAAATATCTTTCTCTCATCTTTTTCCATTCCCTCGACCCTTTCCTTGTGCCACTGGCAGTAAACAAAGAAACCATTTCTGCCAGTTGTGTGTTTCTGTATGTGTGTGTCCAGACCTCAGCCACTTCCCTCTAATAGACTACAGATCACCATTAACAGATGTACAAGTTACAAGTTAAATATTTGAGTCTTTCAGATTAACTTCAGCTCCTACCAGTGATAGGGACCTACAGGAAGTGTTCACTTCATGATGTTCAGCCCTGAAAACACATCCTGTGGCACAGTGGAAACTGTTGTGTAGAATAGACAGTCAGTGGTTATGAAGAGAATAAATGAAAAATTCTGAACACTTCAGGATACTTTTTAGAATCCCTCTATATTATGTCCTTACCTTATGACACCCAAAGGTACTCTTTGTATGTCCTGGTGAAACATAATCATAGCTCAGATTTCCAGGTACTGTCTATTGACAGTGAACTTGAGCAAGAAGGTCTTCAATTTTAGATTTGACTGTTGTATTTGCTTGGTTGCTTGACTAGACTTCTGAATACAGCCTTGCTGGTATCACAACACTCTTGTTTCTTTATTGTCTTTTTACAGCAAACAGTCTGAGTTCAGGAGAAGAACATGTGGATGTAACAACATCAACAATGTCTCATTTGCAGCAATTATTGCAGTGCAAAACAGCAATTAAGATTTTTTCCCTCCTAAAGCAGCTATGCCCCTATTTCAGTAAATGCTATCCTAACATCATGCTAAATAATAATAATAATAAAAAAAAAAAAAACATTATAACTGCATAGCCATCACCTTCCTGGGGCATTGTTCTGCTTATTCCTAACAGGATAAACCTTGTTTGGACTTGCCAAGTGATAACTGAACTCTGCTATGACAGCTCATGAATGAGCAATTTCTCTGTCTTATTTCCTGTGAAACCTCTGGTTCACGTCTCTACACAGACTTGCCCCCAGGACTTCAGGGGTCATTGTGGCTGCGTGACAGCTGGAGTATGGCTATGCTGCATAGTGAGACAGAGTGGAGACTGGATGGTTCTCTAGGTGATTGTAGACAGTAGGGCTGGGTGTTATGGACCAAAAGTCATATCTCGATATGTTTTAGATGTATGGTAATACTTGGGGGGTTTGAGGATAATTTCATACGTCTATTATTAATGGCCCGCCAGTAAATCAGACTCTCACCACTCATACTACAAATCCCACAATGCACTGCAACAGCTGACACACCCAGCTCACCTGCCCAGCTCCAGACAAACATACACACACAAGACAGAGAAATCAAGACAACACACACCCACAAAAGGAAAGGGAAAACACGGAAAAACACTAGGATCCTAACATGCTTAAGAGAACATGCCCCTAGCGCGGTGTTTACTGATTGGGACAATGGTAGTATATGTCCTGGCCCAAGATAGCAAACACAGTCCAGGTATACACTAGATGTCATTAAAGTCAATAGTGTTCGTGCTAATATTAGTATGCTAACATAATATATGTTTATGCCTGTTTTATACTTTTTTCTTAAGAGAGAGGGCTGTCAGTCATCTTAACCCTAACCCTAACCCTAATCCTCAACCAAGAAAAGAACTTAAAACTTAAGGAAACTTACAATACAAAGGATATAACTCTGTCACAGTCAGTCTCCGCTCTGCCTTCTCCAGCCTCCCAGTTTCCCTCCTTGTGTTTGCCACGCCCTATTACCTGTGTATTTAAACCCTTAGTTTCCCCTGTCCCAGTGCCAGATTGTTAGCGAACCATGTGTCCTACTCTCCAGCCTTTCCCCAGTGCGCTTCTCGGTTTTGACCCTCGCCTGTTTTTGGACCCTGCTCTTACCCCTTTGGATTGTTTGCCTGCTTTACCTGACTGATTTCCCGTGTACCGAACCTCTGCCTGTGTCTGCCTCCCAAGTCCTGCAGTTCAGTCCTGTCTCCATGCCTTGTAACAAACTCACAAACTGATAGATGACTATTCATAATCAAAAACCGATACTATAAATAAGTGAAATAATTAACTGATCTAGACTAAAAGAACATATATAAGAAATCTTTGAATAAAAAATGATTTAGATCTTGAATAGTAATCATCAGACAAAACAAATGAATAAGTAAAAGACAAAGGCTTTGTTGATGAAGGAATTCTGTTGTTTTTGTTTTTTTTTTCAACATTGTTTTATACATAAGCATCGCGGCATAAATGATCAACAATAACTGCATAAATAAATCCAAACATACTTGAGGTCCCTCCTGAGAGGCCAGGCCTCAACAGCTCCCTCCCTTTGCCATTTTCCTCCACATCTTAATAGCTTTTCATTTAGACAGTGATGAATGTGTGAATGCTATCAGCAGGATGAGAGAAGGACCTATCCTCCTCAAGTGTTTGTCTCTGTATGAGTCTGGGCAGTCGGGGATGTCGCAGCTGGCTGAAAACTACATGGCAGTGGAAAGAGAAACCAATATACGTTACATACACGTGTGTATTGATGTGTATACAGCACGTGCAGAGGGATACAATAGTGTGTAAGCTGTAACTCTTCCACTGTGGACAGCTTTAGTCTGAGGCAGACTGATAAAGGTCAGGCTGGCATTTTAAAGTAGTGCGACAGCAGCTTTGTTATGACAATGCTGTGACCAGAAAATTATATTAAGAGACAAAGAGGACAGAAAAATGGAAATACTGTACAGTACTTACTGTAGTCTGGTACTGTACAGTATTGTTATGTTAGAGACTAATTTCAACAGGTTTACTGCAAACAGACCTGATCTGTTTCATGCAGGCGAAAAACTGTAGTTTAGATATGGTCTGGAGTGTGTAAGAGGTCCATCCTGCATGTGCATTTCTTGAGTAATTCAGCAAAACAGAGAAAAAGAAAGAAAACGAGAAGGACACTAGACTGGTTTCATGATCAGGTATCACCTTAAAACAACATTGTGTCCAAGTTTTTGTGTGTGTGTGTGTGATTTAGCACCCCCACTTTCAGAGTGTAATCCCTCTGTGGTAACTATGTTCAGCTGTACTTGAGTATTTGTCTGATTACTTATGATCAAAAACTAGCGAGTCGACAACTTTGCTAACAGCCAAACATCAACCAGGTCACCAACAGCAAACATAGCAGCAGCTAATATAGTAATATTACTAGACTAGTTCAACAGCAGTCAGCCCAGCTCGCCGTCTGTCTTTTACCATTTCACCAAGCTCTCACCAACCACTAAAAGTCAGTCCCACATTCTTGTCTGATGGCTTCTTGCTCGCTCGCTCACTCTCTCCTTTTCTTTTCTTTTCTTTTCTTTTCTTTTCTTTTCTTTTCTTTATTAGCTTCCTCCATCAACGTTCCATTCCATCCATTTTCCCGTGTCATTATGTCCATTGCCCACTTACTCAGCTTGGGTTCTGGGGCATGACACAGCTCTGCTCCCTATCACCATTCCCTCCAGGCCCGAAAACCTTTTCCAGGTGGTCCAAAATGCCTGTGATACAGGGTGGTGCACTGAACTCACAGTCCGGGCAGCCTGGCTAACAAACTAGCTATTATCTAACAGCAGCTACACTTCAGCAGTTTACTTCACTGTCCATCAGGAAACTCTGTAAATCACAGAGTTGAGATGGAGCAGCTGGGGGACATCAGAGAGAAAACCAGAAAACATTTTCTCCATAAAATATGATCCAGTTTGACCAAAATCAGTCAAATAGTTGGTGGTGAGTGACTTAGTGACGTAAAGGGTTACGCACTACTGATGATGGATGATGACGGGTGACCATACTCATGATGACCAGTTAGAGGATATAATCCTATAGCAAATATTCCAGTGATAAAACATACAGTGGACAAAAATACCATGTTAATATCCACACAATATTACAAGATAATCCTGTTAAGAAAGTGACCACAACGTGATTCTGTGGCCTGTGAACTTCATGAAAGCTGTTCACAGCCTTTCTTTGTAGATGAAAATTCATGATTCATGTGTGTGTGTGTGTGTGTGTGTGTGAGAGAGAGAGCCACTTAACACATTAGCTTGGATCAGATCTGATCCATTCACCTCACTGGGTTTAGAGCCATTAGCTTAATTAAAGAGCAGACATTCAATTCACTGTCAGATATCTTGATCCGTTGGCTGCCTTTCAGATGTTTAACTTACAGTACATCAACAAGTCACATCATGGTACCACACTGCAGTTCATATCTCCACTGGCTGGACCTGCACACTCCAGGTTATATCACAGTGGCAGATAATCTGATGACTTGTGTACAGCTGAATGGATAAAGCATGGGACTAACACTGACAGCTTGAGTGGTGACACTATAAGAGGATATGGCTTGGTTGTGGCCCCTGAATGGCACATCCTCTTTTAAAGTGTGAGCTCCCCGTCTTCCCTGATAACTAGAGCAAATCATTGTTCAGCTCCTTTTTAAAGTGTCAAACCAACCAGCTCAGCAAAAGCCTCCTAACCCTCAGCACAGCTGGACCAGAAGCAATCATTTGGCTGAAGGATTTTACATTTGTTAAATAAAAACCATACATCATGCTGTCAATATACAGTACAGCATATAGTAAAGATGGTGTGTGTGTGTGTGTGTGTGTGTGTGCTGCTTTAGGAGGTGTTTTTTCTGACCTCTAAAGGGTTAATATACTAATCTATTCTAATCACTCCAATTAAATTAGTAACCATCTAATCTGTTATTTTGACAGCATGCTATGGTTGTTACAAATTATTACAGATTACAGCCTGTGCGACACAATATAAACTTTTATATGTATGTAAATAAATGTCCAGATAAAGAAACACGCACAAGCAACATACTAAATTGTGAACTGTAATGCATAACAAGCTGTGCAGTTATCACAAAATAGTGCACAAAGTCAGTATGTTATTTTTGATAGTACTATATATATACTATAAGGAGAAAAAGTCTTGCTGCAGCAGTTTGTAGAATATGATAGTGTGATAATATGTATCATTTATATTGATATAAAGTATGTATATGTATATAAAGTTACATGCATTAAATATTCATAAATCTATCAGTTTTGAATGCAAACTCACAGAGTGACTACTTATAGCAAAGTTGCATTTCATTGCTGATTTCCATGCTCTGCCTGTGCAGTGTGTGGCTGTGATCTGGTGCACTCTGGCTTTTTCCACCACTCTGGTGAGTACATCTGTACAGAGGACTACCAGCGACTCTACGGGACCCAGTGTGACAGCTGTGACCAGTACATCACTGGCGAGGTGGTATCTGCTCTGGGGAGGACATACCACCCACACTGCTTCGTCTGCAGCATCTGCAGGTAAGGGGACGTGTTTGTGTGAACTCATACTGACACAGTGGTTCTTATGTCCATGTGAAGATACAGATAATATATTCAAAGATATGTAGTAAAAGCCTTAGAATACAATGTATTTTAAAACTGCATGGGTGGTAGTAATTGTAGGAGTAGTGCATTTCAGATTTTTAGCACCATATTTTACAGCTCTGTGTTGTATCCTAGGGGATCCACCTGGCACTGCTACATTTGTAACTTGTGACTCCAAAAACCACAGCAACAAATGAGTTTCTCAGAGAGCACCGCAGACTGGTTTAATGACTTTACAGTTATTGTTCCCAACTTATTGCACACCACATGTGGCCCTTAACAATTAAAATGCACTGATGAATTTTTAAAGAACTTACCTATTCAAATGATATTAAGGCTTACAGTTATGCAGAATTAACAGATGGATGCTCTTATAGATGGCTTGTTTGAACACCCAGACATCATTCAGCCCGCCTCAGGTCCACTGATAATCCATGTCTTTGCAGATATTTAGATTAGCTGGGAAGTGGCAGCACCATATATTTTGAGCTTCAAAACACACTCCAGCATCAAACCTACCTGACGTCACACTTTCCATTCCATCTTTATTCTGTCAGTGGTCACAACTGAAAAAAAAGCCTGGATTCTACAGTTTCCACCATGCAGCTTGATTGTGTCTTTTGTTAAGACACTATCTCAACATACCTGTCTGATAAGGCCTCTGCAGGCTTTTTTTAAATTGACCTTGATGACATCACTTTATCTTATTTTTCAGGCCCATATTAGTATTAGTATTAGTCAGTGTGATAGATGGGTCATTAGGTTTTGGTTTGCTTATTGTGCGATTTTCTGGACAGTTCCTCCATTTGTGTGTGTGTGTGTGCACACACTCCACTGGATAAGAATACACTATACTGAAATTGCAAATGAAGCTAATTTTTTGACACAGCCATTTTGAAAATGGCTGTGTCAGGCAATAAAATTTTTGCACTGACCAAACTCCCACAACAACAACTACCTCTATGTGTGTGAAGAGTGTAAAACTCTAACCACAAGAAAGACATATAAGATGAATGCTTAGCAGACCAGTGTCAGAACATTCATCCATTTTCCATTATCACTTATCCATATCGGGGTCACGGGAGGCTGGAGCCAGTCTTAGCTGGCATTGGGTGAAAGGCGGGGTACACCCTGGACAAGTCAGTCTCCGACCAATGAAATTTAAGCACATTTGAAAACAGAAGTGGAATGCGTAAGAACGAGATCCAGGTGAGAGCCCAGAACAGAAATGAAGACAAGATGGAGCTGAGCATGGAAGACCAAAATTTAGCAAAAAGGAAACAAAAACAAAGTTCAGATAAATCTCTGAGTTGGCCAAAGCATGTGTTAGAGCGATGGTGATGTAACAATCTGGTGGGGTGTCTGGGAGCTAGAGTCAGCCTTTAGTACTGCAGAGGCTAAATGGATGATGAGGACCAAGTGGTGAGGTGGTCAGACAGGTTAGGGGATGACAGGAGGCCACGCCCATAACACCACAGAGAGAGATGGACAAAACACTCAACAAGGAGGCAAACAGCATCATCACAACACATAGAGCTAGGCAGTATATTGCCCTGAGTGTGAGGCAGAAGCTTCAGGCCAAAAAGTATATACTCAACTGTATGCCTTCATTTGTACTTGCCATTTTGTATCAATATTTTAATCCTGTTTGCTAAAACATCTTCTTGTGAAATGAATGTGAGTATGTAGGCGTTTCCAAAAACTACTAGCAGCCCTGAAATATAATCCCATGTTTCTGGATACTGGATCTGCATTGATTTACTGTGGGAATTTAAAACAGTATTTCTTTGATTTTCAGTGTCGTGGGAGTAAGACGTTCTGCTTATTAACTTTGAATGGAAACAAAATAAAATCTCCAACTGGTGTCAGACTACAGACATACTCCTCAGACCGTTTTTAAAAATGACAGTCAAATACATCAAAGCAAAACATCTATCACAGCCATCTGCATGTATAGATACTGTAAAGGTAACACTAAGTGTAAGAGGTGATATTTTTTGGTTTGGTTGAAGTGAACTGAGCTTCTGGAATGCTATATCTGCATAGCTTTACTGAAAATGTCCCTGTGTGTGTTCTCAGGAGTCCATTCCCAATTGGAGACAGAGTGACCTTCTGTGGGAAGAAGTGTGTATGTCAGCAGTGTTCACACACACTGAGCAGTGACAAGCCTGTCAAGGTCCACGGCCCAAGCTGTAAGAAACAAACACACACACACAGCACACACAAGCAACATACTTACTGTAAACTGTAATGCATGACATGACTTCATAATGGATGAAGTGAGTGTGTTAGTTTTGATAGCTTCTGTGGTGCCATGGCAACCCACCAGCAATCAAAATGGAATTATTGCTTTTTCACAGGCAGTGCAGTGTTTTCTTAAATGGAAGTGATTTGTTGTCAGCCTTGGAAAAACCCTTTTAGCAGAGCATGGAAATTCATTGTTGACCTTGGGAACAATATGTATGACAAACTTTGTCAACTCACTACATTCAGAGGAGTCTAGTGTTGTGTGGTGGTCAAACAGCTGAGGGAGAAGGAACAAAACAACAGTTTATTGAAAGTGGGGGTTGGAGGTGAGGTGGTGTCTCCTGATGCTGGGAAGGGTGTGGAGGCAGGCAAGCTCAGGGGGGTAGGAGCAGGGAACAAGGGTGGTGGAAAGCACGTGGAGGCCGAGGCTGGAGCTGAAGGGTGCTTGGCAGGGTGGCTTGGTGGTTGGAGAGCTGGATCCTGAAGGCAAAGAACACAGGTGAGTAATTCTGTGGGAAATCACAGATAGCAAAATTCATTAAAGCACACAGGCTGATCTACCACAATGAGGTGATAATCTGGCAGTGAGAACACAGGAGGTCAGCCTCTACGTACTGCTCCAGATGATGATGATGCTTAGGTGTGCGCAGCCAGCTCCTCAGCCACCCAGCAAACCACACTCATCTCTGCAAAGAGAGCCCGCAGAGCCCAACCCCCAGCCTCAACACACCACATCTAGAACAGTGGTCTTCTTCAGCAAATTGAACTCGCTGTCATTTTCCTTTTCTGACAAACAGGAGGAGCAGCTGAAAAAAGCAGGTTTTCACAGTTTGGCCTGGCATTGGGGGGCAATTGGGGGCAATGATGATGATGACGTCACATGTCAGTCCTGCGTCATTCAGTCATGCCCACATCATTACACACTCACAGTGTGTAACCAACAGTCTTGGGAAATTGTATAAAAAACCTATGCCAGGTGACTAAAGAAAAACGCATTGCTACTGTAACACATATATTGGTGAAACAACAAACAATACCAACATATAATGAATACGTATGCATTCATTTCACAAGACTTGTAAAGACAGCAGACAGTCCAAGCCTGCCACAAAACCAAATTACGCAACGCATCACACATCGAGTGCAACTCCAGCACACTGGGAGCCAAGCATGATGTTCAAACTTCAAACCTTCTTGGATGTAGTGTACCACGCGATGCCATGAACCAATTCCGTGTTAAAGTGCAAAAGGAATGCACTCGAATGCAGCGCGTACACACAACACACCCTGCACATCATACATGATGGCACACAGCTGTACTACACTGGCAGCCAACCATAAAGTTCAACTCTATTATCACAATTAGGTGATACTCAATAACAATTTTTACAGTATGGTTTTAAATACAGTATTGGTCTGCACATGTTAAATAACCTGTCTTAACCTGGCAACCCCAATAAACCATGAATAGATTGTCTGAGCCAGCTGCGTCATAATAAAATCATGGGTCTTACTGTCATGCAGTTAACCAGTTGCTAGTATTAGCCTGAGTTGAAGTTGGTGCACTGAAACAGTAAATCCAGATTGGCTTTTCACCTTCAGACAACTGTGCTCTCTTCATCTTTCTGCTCTCTTTTCCGCTCCCACTTAACTGGTTCGGTGCCTTGACTCATTTTGCTAGAGTCAGTCATGTCTGACATTTCAAATCTGCTGAATATCCATTTAGCTTTCAATAACTGGCAGCCAGCTGATTGGGATGAATGGATGGATGCTAAGATGCTAAGAGGTAAACCCTTACGTCATAGTGTCACATGATTGCTCAGAAACTGACTAGTCGAGTGGTGGTGAATGGTGACTGATGTCAAGTTCAGGTCAAAAGCCCACTGAAGGCCCGAAAATGGTACAGTCCAGTGAAGGGGTGTTTCAAATGTCATTGGATTACTCATAGTACGTGTTGAGAAATACTAAATAATGAGACACTTTTACCAAGACAATTTTAATAATATATCAATTATTTTAGCCCCCCCTCCAAACCTCCCTGTAATTGGAACCATAGAGCCGGTGGTCTCCTCTGCACCCAAGGCCACGTTTACCACACGTTTAAAGTCTTTACGTTTGATGCAAAATGTCCCAATTAAAACCAGTAGGAGAGTAAGCAGCTGTGTTTCTTATTTTGTTTAACGATACAGAACAACTCAGAGAAGAAACTGCTGACGAGCTAACGACGAGCAGTACATGAGTGAACAGAATTAATACCAGAGCTGAGAAGGATCATCTGTGACCATGGTTTTAAGTAGCATACTGATATTTAATTTACTCACATCTCTGTGCTTCACCCAGCAGCAGACTTCCACTTCCACTGTCCAACTGCTGAACACTGCATAACATAGCCTAATTCCCCGCAGCTATACACCCACACACACATCCACAGAGGGTGGCCTGCTGCTCCAGGTAGTCTTGTAGCCTGGTTCTGGTAGCTCCATCTGGCAAAAACAGTGTGACTGTCACAACAGAAAACAGGACGAGGAAGAGAGAAAAAGAGGGAGGAGGAGAAAAGTGATGAGAAGTTGGTAGAACAGAGGGGCAAGGGCAGAGAGGAGGGATGATAAATGCACAGTGCTCTAAATGTTAGAGCTGCTCTTATCTTCCTTGTGTGGTCTCTCACCTCTAGACTGTGCAGGCTGTGGCGAGAAGATCAAACAGGGTCAGTCTCTGCTGGCTCTGGAGAGACAGTGGCACGTCAGTTGTTTTAAATGCCAAACATGTGGCCGTGCACTCACTGGAGAGTACATCAGCAAGTAGGTGGCCTAACCCCCCTTTTGTACAGTATGAAATTTTCTCTAGAGATCCAAATCTTCTGTTGCTTGTGTGTAGGCTTTCATAACACTGTGACCAATTTGCTTAAAACAGGTGTGAAAGTATGAGAGAACACTTATTCTGGCAAGTCATAGAAGTAGGCTTTTCTCACCAGTACTGCTGTATATCAGTTCAGTTTTATTCAGTCAGTCCACATGACACCCCCTGTAATTGTCACCATCAGTCACAATGAAAAATCTTTTGTCAGGTGTTAAAAAACAATGTTACATAATATATAAATAATGGTGGAATGGTTGCTCAATGCCAAAGGGTGAAGGCAAAGCGAGCTTGTTGTTTTTGTGCTTTGCAGGGATGGGATACCTTACTGTGAGACTGACTACCACACTCAGTTTGGGATCAGGTGTGACAGCTGCAACAGGTACATCAGCGGCAGAGTACTTGAGGTGAGTTAATTTTTCCATGTGTGAATATGTTGGCATGCCTAAGATAGATTTGAACATGACGGAGGTTGTGCCTGATTTTTTGTCTTTGTGTGAAAAAGTGTCAGTTTGTCTGCATGTATGGAAGTGTGTGTGTGTGTGTGTGTGTGTGTGTTGGTCGGACAGTTGTCCCTCCCTAAATGACTGAAGTGAACCAACAAAACAACTCTCTGCCATCTCCCCTGCCTCCTTTTTTTGTTTTTCTCTATTTCTTATCATCACTGTTCTCATTTGTGTCATCTCTTTTGCTTCTCTCTGCTTTATTTATTTCCTCTTCCTGTCATTTCCTTTCCTTTCCTTTCCTTTCCTTACTGTATCTCCTCCAGGCTGGAGGGAAGCACTACCACCCGAGCTGTGCCAAGTGTGCCCGCTGCCACATGATGTTCCTGGAAGGAGAGGAAATGTACCTCACAGGTGAGGGGATAGAGAAAAAATGGTACAGTATGTGTAGAAGCTATAGAATTGATTGTGGCCATGCCAACATTTATACAGCTAACAGGCATAAAAATAGACTTGTAGTGTCTATTGAATTAGCTGAACCTTGCAAATATCCAGATGGTCTAAGTGTTTCTGCATCTGTGCAAGTGTGTGTGGCTCTGTGTGTGACAAAGATAGAGTTAGGTTAGAGAGCAGTAGGATATGATGATAAATGACTGCTTTTAACAAAGCGCTGTTATATAGGTTATTGATCTCACATATGGGACACACAAACACACACTCCCCCAGCTGATGTTTCTTGATACACACACCACTCAACCTCTCAACCTGCTGTGTCCATTACTCTGTCCTGTGTCTGACAGTATTAATCTGAATGAAAGCAACTTCACCGGAGGTTCAAATTGAATCATCCAGGAGCTTCTCTTTACAAATTAGATTACTGCAATTAGACCTAATGAGCTCAATCATGGTTTCACTGACAAAGCTTCCTGACTATGTGAACAAACATATTTATGCATTTTGAGTTTTAATTTACCAACCAAATGTCCTAAAATGACTCTCATAAACAACTGTTTTGCTTTAGGAGTGATGTTCAGGTTGAAACTCTAATGCTGGCCATAATGTCTACGTGGAACTACATGTAGTTTGTAGAGCTACGACTAATGATGGCAACAATGAGTGCTAGTGCAATAAAGTAGTGTGAAGGTCTTATGGTGTGTAGACTTGTATCTCCAACCCTGGAGTCGGGGATCATGAGCTTTACATGACCTTTTATTAACCTTGCCTTCACGGCAATGAAGTTTAAATGATGGTGATTTTGCAGATAAGTACATCAACATGTTATAATATGCTGGATAAAAATGAGCAGCATTTCTTTGAAAACATGCTGTAAATCGTCGATTTACTGCATATGAATGTTTCTTTAAAGGTACAATATGTATATTTACTATATTCAATCATAAATGAATACGCCGTCACCAGAGATTAAGGAATGATGTTGAAATACAGTCCAGTAGTCAGTAAAGTATTTATTTTGAAATTGGCCTTGATGGACTGGACAGTCATTTTTGGTTTTTGTTTTACTTTTTTTTTTTTTTACATTACACTTCATGCTCCATCTCTTTATAAATGTGGGTCTTTGTAGCCTTATTGCAAATGTAATTTGTTTCATCCTATACTATCTATTATATGTTGGTGGTTCAGGTTTCAACCATCTTATTGTGATACACTTAAAAGCAGCCCCTAAGATTATTTGTAACAGATGTTCCCTCAAAACCTTCTGGGACTGAACCAAGGAGGACTACCCTCGGGTCATTAGGGATATTTTGGTCACACTTCTCACACTTCTAACACTTCTCTCAGGGCGTCTAACACTTCCTTCCAAAAAGTGCTCAACCTCATATAAGACCAGGAAATATGAGTGTGGTTTCAACTTAGCCCTCCAACACTTTGTTCTGTGTGTTTTGATCTGGTCTGATATCGACGCAGCTCATGCCAAAGCTCCGGGTTGCCAGGTATGAAACGTACTCCAGCCATGGAAGAAAACAAAGTGAATGAAATAGTGAACATTAGATTCTGCCTTACCCAAGAAGCTCCATGAGCAGACATGAGGTAAAACAAATATTGGAGATCATTTGAAAGATGAATGAGCGCCTTCCTCTCTCACACAGGGATGTGGGGGGAAACTCGCCAGGGTTTTGAATTAGCACCACAATGTCCATTTTTAACTGTTAAATATCAGCATTTGGCCCAGTCTTACATGTTGTACCTTGTTAAAACAGAACTGTACACTTTGGTTGCAGACACTTTGTCTAACATAGATAATTGAGCCTGACTGAGTTGAATCCAGATTAAATGTAGGGCTACTGTACCGTAACGTGGCTGACAGTGTGCCACACAAGTAGATGCCTCCTGTTTCACCTCATTGACATTCTGCTGCTCACCTGCTCACAGTCACCAGTAAAACTAAGCATTTGCATATTGTACCTGGACTGTGTTTAATCTATGCTTACAAAGGCATGCAAGCAGCATTTTCCGTGTGTGCCAATATATTTGTTGAGTGCATGTTTGAGTGCATGTTTGCACGTGTGTCTGAATATGAATGTGAGTTTGTGTGTGTGTGTGTGCATGTGTGTGTGTGTGTGTGTGTGTGTGTGTGTGTGTGTGTGTGTGTGTGTGTGTGTGTGTGTGTGTGTGTGTGTGTGTTGAGCTCCAAAGAGCTGCCCCAAGGTTACATTCACTCCTTTTGATGACTTCAGACATGTAGGAGGGCTGAGCAATCACCCTTGTGAGACATACACACACAACTGCACACACACACATCCTTACAATCAATCAATCTGATGCATGTCTGGAATAAGAAGTGGTGTGGGGGGGGGGGGTAATGTAACATAGTATAGCAGTAGGTCATAATAGATTCAAAGCAGTTCACATGTTAGATCTCATGCTGTGCTCCTTCAGGTTGAGAACTTCATCTAAAACTTAAATGTTATCATTGATGAATGTCTTGATTAGTTTGATTTTAAAATGTGGGGAAAAAAAATTTAATTGTGAAGAAATAGAAAAGGAGCTCATTTAAACAGTGTGCTCATGTGGGAGACTGCCTGTACTTGCTCCTTTTTGTGTCTTTAGATATCTGATTATTCTGTGTGGAGTTTGCATGTTCTTTGTGTCTGCATGGGTTCATGCAGGTTAACTGGTGACTCCCAGCCTTGATAAGGCTAAGCAGTTACAGAAAATGGATCGATGGATGAATATGTGATTATGTGGCTTATAGCTGGAAACCTCAGTGTTAACAGTGACAGGTGATAACCAGCTTCATCATGGGGACACCGATGTTTTGTTTTAGTTTTAGTGAAGTAAGTAACCCAAAGAGAGACAGAGACCTCAGGTCTAAGGATGTGGAGGTTGGCTTCTAGCCAACTGCCCCGGGCAAACTCTGAAATAACAGCATGTGATGTGCTGCCAACAATATTGTTATGCAAGTGCTGTTTGAGTGCTGTTGTCTATGTCTTGGTGCTCACCCTGAACCTGCATCACATAACTCTGTCTGTTATCTCTGCTTAATGTCCTCTTGTCACCTGTGTTCCCAACAAAGTTATTTTTACTTCTTTTGATCAACACAACACATTCATTATCTAATGGTTTCACCTTTGTATCCCATGAACATTCATTTGACAGTTTTTGTTTGAACCAAGGGGCAGAAAAAACTATACCTCCAAACTCCACCAGGCACAGATGTGCCATGTTCCGTGTGTGCCGCGGATGCTGGAGCTATATGCAGCCGTTTCATCAAGGTATCAAACCCCACCAGGCCGCCACAGTACAGCTCTGCAGGGAGCAGCTCACATCAGTCTACACAGAGCAGCTCAAGCTGGCCGGAAGCTAGATACAGAAATGGTATAGAGAATCTGGTCGATTTTCATAATAAAACACTCAACACACAAATTAACGGTTGTAAAAACAGACAAAAGACAAACAAATGAACTAAGTAGCATATTTACATGTTTAGAAGCATATTTAGAAGCACATAAAACAAACAGAAACTGATGGGCTAAACGCTCTGCTTCTGAAACACTCTGCTTCTGGTGGAGCGGCTGCAGTGTGACAGCGTCATGCCCAGTGGGGTTTCAGGGTTAGGCTGTGTTGACTGATCAGTGGTGCCATACGTTTTTTAAATTTGAAAAAATCTAATTTATTGCATTCAAAATAAATATTAACACCTCAGAGTAAAAACTGCTTGTACCTTCAGTGCATTCGTTCATGCAATGATTCACTCAACTGTGCCCATTTTCTTTCTCTCACAATTTAAAAAAGGCCAACTGACCCAGGAGGTTGAAGGAATGGAATAAATCATAGTACATCTGAATGGTAACATTCACCTGGTGTGTATGCTGTTCCTCATTGCAGCATGATTTAACAAAAAGCAAAATGCCCAAGGACATTTAAATATCTGCTGCTTTATAGCTATGAAATTTCAAATAGCATAAGTATCTCATGTCAATATCGCTTCCCAAGATTTCACTGACTGTCTGCATACCTTCTTTTGAATATCAGCGGTCAAGATAAGCAGGACAATTTCATCCACTGATCCACTTATTTTGCATGAAGTTAATACTAAAAAAAGAAAAATAAAAGTCTGTCCAAACATGGCTGAGGCTCATTTCCAAACAAAAAGACAGAGAAAGACTCTGCAGTTATATTTAACTAATTATTTTGCGACAGATTTCAGGCAGCTAATTTCCTCTGAACTGTTGTGCAGCTCTGTTTTTTGGATTGCATTCCTTTTCTCTACACCATTTAGATTTTCCTCATCCAGGAGATAAAGGATCTCAAGTCCAAGGCCATACATCTGTTCGGCAGCAGAGTTGAGGAGTGTGGGTGGGATGGGGGTGCACTGAATCACCACGCATGGTTTCTGTCTGCAGTATTGATTTTGTGTGCGGGTGTGTGTGCGTGTGTGGGTAGTCTGATTCCCCGTACCTCAGTGTGTCTGTGCTTGTATGTGTATGTGTGTGTGTGCAGGTCAGATTTATGTTGCAGATAGTGGTTGTTTATTAGAGTCATGATCAACTAACTAAAGTCCATTCGGTTGGCCTGCTTTGCCCTGAGGCCTGACAAAATGATAAAGTCAGTGTCTGTGTGTGTATGTGTGTTCAGAGCAGATATATTACTGTCATTATCAGATCCATGTACGTATCGTATTCTGACATTAGTCATTTATAGTCATGATTATTATTATTATCTGTTTGTCTAATAGCAAAGTTGATTTGTTAGAATCAGAAAAATGGGCTCGAGTAAAGACTTGTCTTGCAAAGGTTCATTGGTGCACATGAGGAGTGAAAGCTGGCTGGTGAAGAGATCTAACAGATGAGCTACTTTAGCTCAAACTGCTGAAAATGTTCATGCTGGTTCTGATAGAAAGGTGTCAGAACACACAGTCCAACAGAGTTTGCTGTGTATGGGGCTGTGTAGGCACAGACCCATCACGGCATCACCCATGCTGACCTCTGTCCTCTGCTGAAAACACCAACAATGGGCATGTGACCATCAGGACTGGACCACGCATTTTAGTTATATAGCATCAAATCATAACTTCACTTATGTCATAACACTTTCCATACAGAGCAGGTCTAGACCATATTTTTCATAATATTATTTACAAAGACCAACAGTTTCACCATGAACAAGCACTTGGTGACGATGGCGAGGAAAAACTTCCTTTTAGCAGGCAGAAATCTCGAGCAGGCACTTCCACCACGACCGGTTGAGTTAAAGATAGAGAGGAGCAGAGACAGAGAGATTTGTAGTGGACCACAACAGAGACAAGAGAAACAGTATTCCCTGATGGTAGAGGCCTCTTTCAGCAGGATAATGAAATGGTTCAGGAATGGTTTGTGGAAAACAACAACAGAGTTGTTGACTTGGCCTCTAAACTCCTCAGATCTCATTCCAATTGATCATCTGTGGGATGTGCTGGACAAATAAGTCTGATCCATGGAGGCCCCACCTCACCTCTTATAGGACTATACATGCCAGATAACACAGCATATCTTCACAGGTCTAGTGGAGTCAACAGGTCAGGGCTGTCCAACCCAATATAATACAGGTGGTCATAATGTTATATATATATATATTGTTGCAACATATTTCTTATATTCTCATTTACCATCTGATTATACAGAGGAGTTAGTTCTTGAAAAAACATGAGTTAGCCTTTATATCTGTTAAGCTTAAATCCATGTAAAGGTAATTCTAAGATTTCTTTCAAAATGCATTTAGTATGTTGGACAATAGTTGCTGAAAACAAGTGAAAGACTTTGAAGGATATATTACTGAAATGTGGAATTAGAGGTTCAAACAGTTTGTCACCAGTTTTCAGTCCAGGATTTTGTTGGCGGTCCTTAAAGGGTGGCTCGATGACACATTGAGGCCACCTGAACATACTCCGAGCAGAGAGATAGAGATGAATTCATCTCGCTCAGAGTGTTACAAAGTTAGTTTTTCTGAACTCATCTGACACCTTTCGACTGCTTCAAAATTGCTGCTCAGAGGACACGCCCCCACAGTCCTTTTTACCTGATTTTAACACCTAATTTGTTGTTATTTTTAATCATTCAAATTTGGCTGGATGGTTAATAACACTTTCTTCTTTGGTCTGACAAACTCAGAACAAATATTTATTCTTACTTTATATATGTATATACTTTATATGGACTGCTGATAAATGGTAACCCCCCCCCCCCCGTCTGTCCCTCTTTCTCTCTGTCTTCTTCCTGTTTATATGTGCAGTGAGACAAGAAGACTTACACCATCTGTCTTAAGACCAAACATACTGCCTTGTGTGTCTGTTTGTGTATTGTTGATTGATGTTGATGCATTGGAGAAAGGCTGATCTACTCTTCATGGGATGCCATAAAGCCTTTTGGCTGAAGCCTACACACATAGGAAACGAAGCAATCTGAGCTAAAATATGTGTGTTTGTGTGTTTGTGTCCAGGTTCAGAGGTTTGGCACCCCATGTGTAAAGAAGCAGCTCGGCTGGAGAGAAAGCTGAGGGTGAGAAATACTCAAAATACTCACAACCCCCTGCCCTCTCCTCTCTATTTCTGTCCTCTCTTTGTCTCACTGTGCCTGAAATTTCTCATTCGTGGTCTGCTGCCATTGTTCAAAAATAAGGCATCCCTATAACATCAAATTCTGTCTAATACTTTTTAATCTTGTTCTTATCTAAGACTTAAAAATCTTTGGACACCTGTTTTCATATTTTACAGCACTACATGTAATTTATAGCAGGTAGTGGAAATCATTTTGAACAAATCTTGGAACTATCCAAAGATTTAGAGTAATGTAATGTAAATAACACAGGACATTTTAGTTTAGCTTGTTGATTGTTTCTATTGTCCTCCTCATCTTCATTCAAAAGGCTCCTTCAGTTCTGACTGACTGGTGAGGAAACCAATGACAGTATAAATAATGGACAGAGTATGACTGACGTCACCTACAGGTTTCAGAAGCTCTGTTTTGAAGCTGAAAATATGTGGAGCTGGCCACCACCATGTTGGCAGTCCTGCCTGCTTAGGCTCCTGGCTAATCAAAAATTAGCAAAGCTGAGAATCATCAGCTGACCTGAGGCAGGCTGAATGACACCTGGTCGCTCAAACAAGCCATCTTTAACAGCATTCACCTTTCAATCAAAGCGTCCACACTGTTAACTATACATAACTTTAAGCCTTAATATAATTTACTGTCATTGCAGTTGTCGTGAATGAGGAAATGGAGTTTGAAATGTTCTGTAGCCAGCCAGCCAGCCAGCCAGAGATTTCTGGAGGAACCCCAGAAATTTATTCATGGTAGGACTGATAGCAAGGCTGTTATGTCCACTCTGGTTTGGTAGTGTTTGTTGGTATGATGACTATCTGAATTGTTAGGGGGGGAAGTTTAGTTAGTAAAATGCATTATTGAGACAGGTATGTTTACAGAGAGAGAGAGAGAGAGGGAGAGAGAGAGTTTTTAGTAAAGGGAGATGTACCGTGCCAATACCATGCCTGACTAGGCATAACCATGAGAGACCTTCCACTACTAGTGGAAGGTGAACTAACAGCTGGTGGCCATGGCCGAGGTGCCCTTGAGCAAGGCACCGTACCCCCCAACATCTTCTCCCCGGGCGCTGCGAATCGCTGCCCAGTGTGTGTATATGGCATGTGTCACTATGTGTGCATGTGTGTTCCGACAGGTGCTAGGTGGATGGGTTAAATCTGGAGGAATTATTGTGTTTTTCAAAAAGTTTAAACTTAACAATCTGATGTTAAGTATGTGGACAATGCAGTGAGGAGTGTACAGACCTCTCACCATATTGGTAAATCCAAACAAATGCCTAACAAATGCACAACTCAACACAGGAGGGTCAACTCAGTTTTCCTGCACCTTAAAGACAATGAACATGACAATGATGTTTGCATTTTTACCTTATTAAAAGCAGAGACCATCTGTCAACAGAGGAAGATGCCTCAGACACCAATTTTCCCTGACCTACAATGCTCATGCTGTGACTCAGGTTCACCGATGATCCACATCTTTGCTGATATTTAGATTAGCCAGGAGGAGAAACCTAGCTGTGACAGGCAACCACAATCAATACCAAGAAAACAAGTGGAAGCAATGCCAACGATCCTATCAAGGCTAAATACCTGTGTTTTCCCACCAGTCAGTCAGAACTGAAAAAGCCTCTTAGATGGAGTGAAAGTGTCTTCATAGATCTACAACTAAGTTAGTCTAAGTAACTAAGTCACTAAGTAACTAGGTAAGTCTACAACTAAGCCCAGTTACCCCAGATTGAACTTTTCCCAAAGTGAGATGACCTGGATGACTGTGACCCTTCACAAATTGTACATATCTGTAATGTTGTCTACATCTTTACTATTGTTCTTATTTCTTTAAATGGCATGTAGTGTAGATGGCTGTTGTAACTTTAGTTTGACCTCAGGCTCTTTGTCCTAACAGCTGAGACGCACCTCTGAGACAGCGTCCATTTCCTCTCCAGGCTCCTCTCCTCTCCTCGGTTCCCCTCACAGGCTCATCTGTGTGAGTACACAGTGCCAGACATCAAGCCAACACTGCTATGGCTACGCCCTCAGCTGTCACTGTCACAGCTTTCAATCACAATATAACCGACAGTGACAGAAGCACAAAGACTTCCTGAAAGCTCAATCTGTCGACACTATCTGTCTCTGAGCAGATGTTATTATCTATATGCCTGTCTGACTGTATGTGCAGCTTTAGTTGTGGGTGCACAGCCAGTTTCAAGAATTTTCATTTAATTTCATTTCATTTCATTTTCTTATTGGAATGGTCTTAAATGGTATTTAAATTAAATTTACTAAACAAATCTTCAGATATTTTACAATCTCACAGTGAATGAAGTCAAACTGTCAGCAGGTTGACTGGGTCTAAGAAGAACATCGAGAGAGGCTGTGTGAAGTAAAGACGAGCTGGCTTCACCACTCTGTGAAAGACTGATTTGGTAAAAAGAGTAACAATTTAAGAATAATGTTTGTCAATGTAAAAAATAAATATCAGTGGATTTCATCATCTACAGTTCATAATATCATGAAATGATTCAGGGAATAAGAAGAAACCTCTGCACACAAGGGAGAAGGATGAAATCCAATATTGGATGTCTTGAGATCTTCAGGCCTTCAGATGGCACTGCAGCATAAACAGACATGATTCTGTCAGGGACGTAGATCACTGCATGGACTGGAAAACCATCATCTGAACACAGATGAACACAGGCAATTAAAAGCCAGATCCAGAAATGCTGCCGCTATCTGTAGGCTTGAGCTCATTTAAGAGCTGATGAGAGGGCTGAGGTCATCACAAAGCCTCACACACGTATTCATGCATGGCTCTGTAGTAAAATTAATAAAATGCTCATATAATTTTCCAAAACAATCAAATTTCAAGTTTCAACATTTAATAACATTTAATGTCTTTGTGTTCAATGTGTTTAAGGAAATGTGAAGTTTGAATGTTTTCACATCATTACATTTTGTTTCTATTTATATTTTACACAGCATGCCAACTTCTTTGGAAATGACAGCCTGTTTATGTTTATCATCAAGCCAGTGTATTTGTATGCACATGTCTTTCTTTCTGAATTCCTATTTATTTCCAGTGTCCTACTTATGACTTTATTTTTTCTCTGTCTCTTTACCTGTCTCTCTCTCTGTGTCTGCTTGTCTCTCTTTTTCCATCTACCTGTCTCTCTGTCTGCCACAGTCTAAAGCTGATGGTGATATTTTGGACTATAAGCAGTTGGCGGCTCTGCCCAGGGTCAAAGCCATATATGGCATCCAACAGCCTGACATCATCCCTTATGAGGCAGACCATGCACACACACACCTCACAGATGACACTCTGGAGCAATACAGCTGTGGACAGGTATATACGCATGCACACACATACACACACAATCAATAATGAAAGTAACATTAGGTGAGTTCATTTTGTCTTTTGTTTGTTCAAAAAGTCAGATAACAGGAAATGACCAAAAGTCTCAAATTAACCTTCTGACAAAAGAAAAGTCAACATTCTCTGACATGCTTTTCTCATATCATCCAGTCACTGGGCTCCTTATCTCCATATACTCATGTAAGTACTTCACTCAACGTTTTTACTCTGTGTTTGTTTGCTCTAAAGTAGCTGTACTGTTGTGTTACTGTTGAAAACACGTCATGAAGGACTTAGAGATTAATAACATTTGCCTTTATATAGAATCAATCAATCAACAGCACAGATACTGAGCTGAGTGGACTGGTATGAGAAGACAGGACAGAGATCCACATGAGATCCAGTTTCTGCATCACTGTCATTTTAATTTTCAGTCTTCCATGAGTTCATTCAGTCACCAACTCTCCTTTTAGCAGCACAGCAGCCCCTGGCCTGATGTTCTGCCCAGTGCAGTGTACAAATTTAAAATGTTGGAAAGAGAAAAAAGTGGTGCTACATTGATACTTGGTACTTGCAGATAAGAAAGATAAGAAATAATACAGCAGATTCGGTATCAAGAGACACAAAGCTATATTGATGCATCACTGATCTCTGCAGGCTGATTTTCAAAGAAATGGATTACTAATATAATCTAAAGGTAGGACAAATCTAAAAACTGATGGATGGACTGATTTTCCAAAATGCTCTGTCTCAGCTCTTTAAAGTACAGCTCTGGAAAAAAGACCAGTGCAAAATTATCAGTGTCTCTGATAGGTATGTGTTTGAGTAAAATGAACATTTTTGCTTAATTCTATAAACTACTGACAACATTCCTCCCAAATTCCAAATAAAAATATTGCCATTTAGAGCATTTATTTACAGAAAATGACAAATGGTCAAAATAATAAAAAAAGATGCAGTGTTTTCAGACCGAAAATATAGCAAAGAAAGCAAGATCATATTCATTTAAAACAACACAATACTAATGTTTTTACCAAGGAAGAGTTCAGCAATCAATATTTGGTGGAATAACCCTGATTTTTAATCACAGCTTTCATGCGTCTTGGCATGCTCTCCACCATTTTTTTCCAGAGCTGTATGTCTCCTTCATAATTAAAGGCCATGACAGCCGGACATCTGTGGTCTTTCCTCACAGGTTTAAACAGGTTTGAAATTGTGCTTTTGAAGGAACCTTGTGTGTCAGCCTCTCCCTCTCTCTCTAGGATCTGTTGGATGGGGTTGATTTGAGAACGAGGCGTTACTCCAGCTCTGTTTTCACTGACTCTCCTGCACACAGCTGCCACGGAGGCTCCCCACTACACTGTTATCTCCCCGGTAATATGCCCATCAGCAAAGACACTTTTACCACACTCACACACACATACACAGTGAAATATGTGCTTCCTAAATTGAAAGATGTACCTGCTCTTTGACTGCGTGCACCATGATGTCATGTCCGACTTGAAGCTCCAGAATTTCACTCTTGAGACAAACACTAACATACATGCAATTGTTCAGGTCATCAGTCTGTGTGTCTCTCAGTTTTGGGGCATGACCCTCATTCTTTGGTTTCTCTCACTGTGATTGGCTGCACTGACTGCAGGCAGTGAGAGTGGCAGGAGTTCACCCTATTACAATCAGCCAAAGCCCAGGTGTGCCACGCCCACCATCACCACCACCTTGCAAGCCCCCAGGCATTTCCATGTGCCAGGTAGGACGTCATCCTTAATGCTACAACCTGTTTACTAACCTGAATTTTATTATGTTGGATTAACCCGCCCTCCAAATATCTCTGATACCTTACCTTGTAGGTTCTCATTTCAGAGTCTGGACTCTGTCTAACCAGTAATCATCAATTGATTTAAAGAACGTCACACCAGATCCACACTAGCTTCTCTCCTAACAGACACACAACCACGTTCCCAGTGGATTGACAGAAAGTTATATTATATTATTATTTTGATAATTGATTCATCACATTTGAGGAGCTGAAATAATTGTAATTCAAGACTGAAGGGGAGGCAACATATTTTGCTCTTCTTCCATTGATTAATGTCATCCCTCATAATTTAAAACTATTCTAATAACCCGGTGGGGAGTCTGTCTAATTCCTGTCTAAAACCAGTCTAATCTATCTCACTGATCTGGAGCTCTTGTATAACATATGAGCGCTTTAATCTAACAACTAATACCAGTTCATTTTATTGAAACATTCAATCAACCCTCTCTTTTGTCAAGTTAATGCCTCTCTCCTCCCTGAACATCTCACTTTGCCTTTGTTGCCTGTTACAAAGCCTTTACTTTTCACTGCAAGCTGTGCATTTGGTTTCCCTCCATCATCCCCTCCTTCAGTCCATTTCTTACTGCTTGTTTTCTCTCTCTGGGGTTTTCTGACGCTGATAGTCCTTGCCAGCCCTGCAGCATCATTCCCTTCATGCTTTTCAATGCTGAGAAAATTGTATTTGGTGGATGCTTTTATCCAGAGTGCCTCGCAGTATCACAAGTGCATACAAATTTAGCATGGATGTTCCACTGGGAGTCAGACCTCTGGCACTTTGGCAGGGTTAGTGGCATGCTCCGTGCAGTATTTGGAAGTTTTTATTTATTATTTAACTATTTTTAAATTACTGTAATATGTTGCTGTGGTGCTTTTTATAGCACTCAGCACTAAATGGTTGCACAGAAGCCTTCATGAAATGAAAACTACAAGGTGCCACAAGCTTTCCAAGTTTCTCCCTCTTCACCATCATCTCTTTCCTCTGCCTCTCCATCCAGCGTGCTCCACTCTTAAACTGCTCTCCTCCCTCTTCTTTATTCCTGAGCCATCTGCTGCTCTTTCCCATAATAAGCCTTTGAATCTGTATTAATCAGCCTTTGCACGTCCGTCAGGTTGTCTGGATGCACGGCACTGTCTCCAGCATAGCAGTTTATTACCCGTGCTGTCAGCTTTGCGATTAAGGAGACTGTAAATGTATACAACTCATTTGATGGGACAGCATGAGAAAATCCAGACTGGCCTTATCTCCACTCGTGTCCTCTTCTCCTTCCTCCCTATTTCCTTTGCTTTCTGCACGTATTCTTCTTGTTTCTGTTCTCAGCTTCTGAGGAAACAAACATCTACAAGAAAGCTCCCATCTATAAGAGACAAGGTTGGTCGATTCTCATAGCATTGTGTCTTTGTTGCTGCCTGTCTGTCTTAATAACTCAGACAAATAAAATCTAAATTATGTTTCCAATCTGTCGGACATCTGATTCTTCTGAATACTTTCCTTGATGCAGCAGATTGGTCGCAGAGTTTAGATAGATAGATCGGATAGATTGGAGCAGTATGAAAGTGAGGACTGAGGTTGGGTGTCGGGCAACCAGTGATTCTGGAGGTGTGGTAGTTAGGATAACGGGTTGGATGTGTTTGTACAGCAGTAACAGAAGGTGGGGTACAACAGAAAGTGCTTTGAGTTTCTGGATGGCAGAGAGCCTTTGTTGGCAGTGTCTGTGGATATCAGTGGTTGACCAAAGCTCAGTTTATTGTCCAGGCTCAGTTTGAGGTATTTGAGAGAATTTGTGAGAATTTCCTGCTTTTCTGTTTTATAACACTGGAAATGAAATATCCCAACATAAACTGTTAGTTGACCCTTCCACTGACTGTTATGATGTTATGATGTTATAACCAATCCACAATAGTTTCTTTGTTAAAGTCATCAAGTCCTGACATTCATTCATTCACAGTAGGCCAGCTGCTCAGTAATTATGGTGTTAAATATGATAATAAAGAATACAGTGCTAAATAAACTAAAAAGGATAAGGGCTAGAGCTGTGATGTTTGACAGTTGTAGCCACATCAGAGGGAAGATTACAGATTCTATTCATGAAATAAAGCTGCAAAGTAGTACCAAATATTCTGAGTATGTAGGTGATCCATCAGTGCTCAGATGTCAGGTCCAACAGAGTTACAGTTCTTCAGAAACACCCCTGGATGATTTACGCTGAGCCACAAAGTGCTGACAAACCTCTTCCTCTTCAGTCTGAGCTGGCAATCTGTGATCTGGGCTCTGTGGACCAATTTGAATTTACATCATGAATCATTTATAGAGCAGTTTTCATATTAAGGAAGAGCACCATAATCACATATATATACTGTATGTTTAGTACTGTGTGTAGTCAAATCTGGCCGCACCTCAAAAACAAATTCAAGGAGGTGTTTGTTTCTATTAGCAGAAGACAACTGAGAAATATAGTGAGGGTTTGAGAATAGATATAGCACACATAGATGATAACATTATGAATAGTTTTTCAATATTTGAACTCCACTTGCATGAATAATCTACGGTGGCCGGAAACCCTCAATGCTGCAAATAAAAGAAACACTGCAAACCAAAAGAAGCACCACTGCAAATAAAAGAAAGCTGCAAACAAAAAAAACCTACAGTATGTTTTTTATGTGAGTGAAGAAGACTTTGAGACATCACATCAAAAAACTTCCATACCTGCTGGGTGAAGTACAGCAATGTGCAAACATAGCTGCAAGATTCGTGAACTGCTGCGACCACAGAAGGTCCAGCATACAGAAAGGACAGACATAAACCATCCCCTCCCGATGGACATCATTTACTTTGTACATATTGAACAATTAATTATTATTATTTCATATTCCTGTATTTTATGTTAAGACATTTATCTGTGCTTTTTGTTGATGTCACGCTTTGGCTGACAAGGACCAGGACACAGAGATCGGACTCGGATGCAGAGCTGACGATGATTCTTTATTTAGAACTTAAAGAATCAGATTACGTAAACAGAAAACGCCTCGCACAGGAGGGATAGCTAGGAAAATTATGAACAGAAAACATATCTTCTAGCATAAGATGAACTACAAATCAAAGAGAACAAAAAACGCCTCCGAAGAGGGAAAAAACCAGAAAAGGGGAAGAAGTCTAAACTAAACTAAGGCTATGAAAAATTAAATGACAAAAGGTCAACAAAAAACTCTCTTAGCGAGGCGAAAACTGAAACGGCGACTGAGGCTTTGTAATAACTTGACGGAAGCAAGACCACACACGACATGACAAGACATGACACACTGGAACAGGACAAAGGGAAACGCAGACTATATGAACACATGGGGGTAATGGGGAACAGGTGGACACAATCAGGAATCAGGGCCGACAATCAGACTGGTGACACATGAGGAAGGGTAAGTGACCTGAAACGAGAGGAGAGTTAATTCCCAAAATAAAACAGGAAGTCACAATACAAACATGGAGACAGGACAAAAACTCAAACTTGACACACTGGTGTGACATTGGCAATGTTAACATAATGTTTCCCATGCCAATAAAGCTGTATTGCATTGAATTGAGTTGAAGAAGAAGAAGAAGAAGAAAGAGAGAAATACGAAGAAAAACGAAATGAAACGGTCTGTGTTCACTGTCGCTATGTGACTGTACTTGTCACTGTGTTATAGTTAGGCCATGTAGGTTTGATATAAAGCTGAACTAGGCTACCCAATGTTGTCGTGTTCACTTGCCTGTGCTCTGTAGTAGACTCTGCTCTTAGTGAGAGCGTGCGGCGGTACATGTAACTGATTTGCTGCATATTTGAGTAAAGTTACCAAACTCGATTCTCCTCTTGCTCAAAGTTAACAATACACAGCATCCTCTAGTTCAGCTTCATATCAAATAACACATTCACAAGTACAGTCACATATTGACAGTAAACACTGACCTTTTCATTTACTGTTCATTCGTTTTTCTTCGTATTTCTCTCCTTCTCCTTCTTCGCTCACATAAAGAACACAGGTGCACCAGCAATAATATTCCCTGGTAATTCACTTCCGTTGTGGCTTTTTTATTTGCATTGTTGTTGTTTTATTTGCAGCAGTGTTTCTTTTTGTTTGCAGCATTTCTTTTATTTGCAGTGTTGGGGGTTCCTGGTCACCCTAATATTCTGAAATCCATGTTATCTGTTCTTTGCTTTTCCTCATATTGATTCTGTAATATCTCTTTTAAATGTACAAGTATTACTAGGGGTGCAGGAGGTTGCCTCCTGTCTGCATGGTATCCTGGATGGTATTCTTCATCATCACAATTGTAGTGCACCATCAACAGCTTTGCTTGCTCATTAGAAGTTATGCATTAAATGGCCTTAAATGCCACACAGACACAAAGAACACAAAGAAGTTGAACAACCACAGACCTACAAACAAACAAATCAAGATAATTTGTTCCCCTTCACATCACCCATTTGTTATTCCAAGCATGTAGATGTGTCTAAAAATGTCTTGAAAAGACTGTCATGATTTATGTTGATACCATTCCTCTCTGATCCTCTTTCCCACAGACATATCTGCATCTCCAACAGCCAGTAAGAGTAAGACCAATGAGAACCTTGTCAATGCCTGCCTTTCTACCTCCAATTGTAACAGCCTTTATCACCCAGACTCGAATTACTACCCATATACTGGTTCTCCAAAAGGTACTACTTCCTCTCTCTCTGAAACAAACACCTCTGGACACACAAGTGTTTAGAAACTTATATTTACACCAAAGACAAGATACTCTCACATCTAGGCTCTCTTTTATCTCCATCTCTGTCTGTAGTCTCCCGGGTGAGGAGGTTTTCGTCTGGCGGAGAGGAGGATGCATGGAATCACAATATAAATAAGGTAAGAAAGGAAGACGTTCTCCTCCTCTGCTTTTATATGTTAAGAGTGTGTGTTAATATTTAATGAGCCACCTAATTAACCTCTTATTTCCAACCTCACCCAAGGGACATAATACTGCTGATACTGATGATGCTCCTGTGTTCCCTTCACCTTCTTTCACTTCATTTTCATCTCTTTCTTTGTCCAAACAACAACTATTGCCTTTTCCTGCCTTTTATTCCATCACCATCTATCAACCCATGCATCCATCCCACTCAACCAACTCCTATTCATCCATCCACCTTCCACTTCTTGTCTCCTTCCTACTATTCTTCCCCTCTGCTCTTTGTCCCTTCTCCCTCCTTCCCTACCCTCAGGGAATTGGAAGGTTGATCCTGAAGGAGGAGATGAAGGCGCGGTCTGGTTGTCAAGACAATGACCAGTGGGGAAGCATACGCAGTTCCCGCTGTAGCAGCAAGGAGGGGCTGAGCAATCTGGGATTCAGCTCCCTCAGTGGCTGTAAGTGTGTGGTTGCTCATTTACTTTATGTTGCATACATTTCACACAAAACCTTATGGTGGAGCTAAAAGAAGTCAGAGGATGACTAGAGCTAGAAGCCTGCATGACTAAAACAGATTATAGCCTCAACACATGAAAGTAGTCCATTGCACTGAATTTTACCATTGCCAAACAAGTTAACGATGCAGCTCCATCCAGATTAAACCTGTCACTGTCAGGTAAATCTCTATATTTCACAGTTTTCTGAGTTTTTAATCTCACCAGTATTGATGTGTTTTAGATTAACTAGCTCAATGCCAGCTTTTTACACTACAAAAACTGTATCTGTCCTGTCCTGAGAGAGAAGGTCAATTCTCTTGCCAGCTCCTTGGCAGCAAGACAAAAGTCAATTTCTTGCGGTTTGTCCATTGTACAGAATTGAATTATTGTCCAGCTTGATCTTCTGATAACTCAGTGGAACCTCCAACAATCCACCCAGGATTCTGATTCCATTTCTTGGAGCTGACAGCAGCACCAATTCTTGGGTTTATTTGTGTTGTATTGAATCTCAAAGTAGTATTCTTGTTTGCTTCCTTGGATATCTTATTGGTGGCCTACCTATGCGTTTGACTATAGAGAGTAAGGCTGGTCTGTTGTGCTGGCTCTCTGATATACATTTATCTGGTGCGCACAAATCAAGAAAAATGTGGGAAGCATTTATGTCTTGTGGCCATGACATAATGTAGTAAAATGTGTCCTCAGTATGTGTATATTTTTTCTTTCTGTGGCCACCATCGGGCTCTGTACAAAGAGGTTGGGTTTTGTGTGGAGCACTGACTCTGTGGTAGACTGTGTAATTTGTGTAATTTCTCCCACTTCCAGGTGGGGAGACAAAGATGCCACACTGCAGGTTTACGTCTGCACTTTAAGCTTCAGACAAGGGTTGTTACAGTGAGGCTATATTAGGGTTGAGGCAGTGGTTAAGGTTCAAGGCTGCATTAGTATCAGATTTCATTCAAGGTAATGGTGATGATAGGGCTGTGGTGGTGAAGGTTAGAGTTTAAGAAATTAATATATTCTCCTTTATAGGACGAATGGGTGATGACCCTTATAGGACAAATGTGTGTGAGTCTTGTTGTGATGCCGAGCAAGCTGTGGTGGGGGGAGTTTCCCACTTCTGTATTAACTCTCCCATTGATCCCATTCCTCATTGCATTCAGCACATGTACCAGTGAGACAAAGATAGAGAGGGTGGGAAAGAGAAAGAGAGAGAGTATGGTGTAGGTCAAATGGGAATAAAAGCGAGGGTGTTATAACAGGAGAGACGGCGAGAGAGTGAATGAGATTGAGAGTGAATTAAATCTAAAATAGAATGAAAGAGAGGGAGTTAGAAGCTAAAGCAATTTGGAGCTGTTCAGGGAAGATGTATGACACAAGGCCAAGAGGTAAATCAGGGTCAGAGAGTGATGGAGAGGGAGAGGGAAGTGAGGTCAAACAAAGAGGGGTGTGGATAATGTGGGTGTTGAGTGCTGTGCAGTAATCACTGTGGGTTTATAGTGTCTGCTGTTATTATACAGATTAGAAAATACTGAGAGGTGAGTCATCTAGTCTTCAGAAGAGGCTGGACTGTCCACCATTTAACATGAACTCTCACTCAATAATTGACACTTCATTTACCTTTACCATTGTAGGTCAGTCAGTCCAGCACTTTTGTTTAGACTGAAATATCTCAACACCCATCAGAATGATTGAATGGTGCACACATTTATGTGCCCCTCTGGATAAATTGTAACATATTTGGTAATCATATCAACATTTCAATTTGTCCAATACTTGGATTCCTGACCAAATGCTTGCGGAGCGAATTACTCCCTCAACCTTGGTTGTACTGTGTATTTGTGATCATTAGTAGATATTGGTGAAAAGATTGTCAATATGGTATTGTACCTGATAGACATGTTACTATTGCCAGCAATGATGGAGTAATTTGATAAAAAATGATTGGACTCACTTCGTCGATAAGTGGTGTCGAGTCAGGACAGGACAGACTGGAGTTAGATCTATAAAATGTTACTTAAAACAAACTCTCAGTAGTTAGTGGGGAGGTCACGCAGGCTCCATAAATCTCTCATCATAAATAGTGTACAACACGAAAGCCAACATGTAGTTTAATTACTGTAGTAAATATGGACAGCTGTACATGTTTATTTGTACTGTTTACGGTTGTGTATCAGAAGTCTGGATCATGAGCCAAGTCTCAACTCCTGCAACAATCTTATCTTCAAAAAAAGAGTGCTTCAGAGCTGAATACACTCATCCTGTTCAACTTTCTTTCAACTTCTGTGGGTTCTTGAACACCCTGCTCCTTTTCTGCATCATCTCTTTTTCAGACATTTGACTTTTCAGTCTTTTATAATACATTTTAACAAAGTTCTAAAAATAAAAGAGTTTCGGTCATTACAAGTCTCCACACTTGTTGATTCACACTTGTTAAGACTCATCTACTCCCATAAAATAATGAGTATAATAAGTCTCTGAATTTATTATTTTTAATAATGTTGTTATACTGAAGCTAACCAATAATAAATAATACGCAGTACCGGACTGTTACGACAGCTTACTTTCTGCGAGCCAGATGCAGTCATCAAAAGAGCCACATCTGGCTTGCGAGCCATAGGATGGCAACCCCTGGTCTAAACAGTATACTACAACAAAAACAAATTTAATATTGCATTTCATTACATGATCAAAAACTAGCGAGTCGACAACTTTGCTAACAGCCAAACATCAACCAGGTCACCAACAGCAGACATAGCAGCAGCTAATATTACTGACTAGTCCAACAGCAGTCAGCCCAGCTCGGCGTCTGTCTTTCAGCCTTTTATTCCACCAAGCTCTCACCAACCACTAAAAGTCAGTCCCACATTTACTCTTGCGGCTTCTTGCTCCCTCACTCCCACACTCCCACACTCCTTTTCTCTTCTTACCTTCCCCCATCATCACAGTGAACTGAACAAATCTTTTTTTGAGTCATTTCATTCAGTGGATGGCTGTCATGGGATGTAATTTTTATCATTTATCATAGGCATCATAGAGGAGGTACACAAGGCCACTGATTGGTGCGCCCCCATGGTGCCGGTGAAGCCCGGAATTTGTGTTGATTTGACAAAACTAAACAAGGCAGTGAAACGTGGGAGATTTATTCTGCCCATGCTTGAGGGCATTGCACCAAAGCTCTCAGGTGCTACTGTGTTCTCCACTGTTGACACTTCCAGTGGATTTTGGCAAATACCACTAGATGCTAGTAGCAGGAAGCTCACAACTTTGATTTGACTTTCTGTTTCCGGGGGCTGCCGTTTGGCATAACCTCAGCCCCGGCCGAAAATGAGTGCCCTCCTGAGAGACCAAAATGCTGACCTCCACACCAGTTTTGGTGTACTAAGATGCAACCTGACCAACCATGTTCACTGCCAATGCCAGTAGCTTTGGTCTGGGGGCTGCGTTGTATCAGGAGCAGGGTAACGGACTCCGACCAGTGGCCTTCTGCTCCAGTACGCTGACAGAAGCCGAGTAACGGCAGTTCCAGATCGAGAAAGAGTGCCTCGCCAGCGTGCAGGCATGTGAGCGGTTTACCAGTTATCTGCACGGCATGCGTCTACTGAAATTCAACGCAGACGCCATGCACCTTCCATTAGAGAAACTTCATTCCATCACTTCAAAAACTGTAAAACTTATTAAACCAATCTCCACCCAGTTTTTGCTCAGTTGACACCAAATGTGCAGGAGCATCTTCAGACTGTCCTCAGTACTGTAAATATATACTAGCATATAGACTACTGATTAACCTGTAAGAGCCCAGACTGATTTCTCAATCAAGGAAATTATGGAGATAAAATGAACTAAATAGACAATAAAGAAAACATTTGACTTTTTATTTTTAAGAATAGCACTCTCATGTCCAGAGATCTGAAATATTATATATCTGTCATGTTAAGAGTGAGTCAATTTAAAAAACATTGAAACACGGTTGTTTTCTGCACTTTTACTTTGGCCTCCAAAACCCATCAGCATCACGTGTTTTGCAAACAGATTATGTAAAGCGACTATGAACAGCCAGCACACATCAACCAGCTGTAACTTACCCAAGCAGCAACACCAAGATCATGAATCCATAAAAATGACACGTTACGACCGGAACCAGCTGCTCGACAGAGGAAAACTGGACAACGAGCTAGCAAGCATTTGTTGAGGTTAATGTTACAGGCTGTGGTTGGCACGTTAAAACTGGGTCACCGTTGTAGTGATATAACGTTACTGTACACGCAATTCAACGTTAACTAACTTATATGTTGAAATTCCTCTTATTTGTTCACTAATGTAACACACTGTCTGACCTCAGTCCCGAATCAAACCCACCAATGATGATGAATGTCATCAAAAGATGTTTTTTTTTTCTCAAAAGACGCAGGTGTCAAAGCTGTGTTGACATGAAAGAGGCAGACTAGAAAACCGCAAAACAAACTGGGGCATTGTGGGCAGGGCATCAAGGCCACTGTGGCCTTGGACAGATATTTTTTTCAAGGGCACAAGGCCAAATCGCAAGGGTCATGGCCCTTGTGGCCAGCATGTGTGGTGGCCAGGGATTGGTTGCACCATCACCAAAATGGGGAGAACATGGATTTTGCCTGAAAAACAACCCTACGCAGAGGTGTAAGCCACTGATGACCACGCCACTGCAAAGAATTGCCACTGACCTCTGTGAACAAGATAGTAAACAGTACCTCATAGTTGTGGACTATTATTCATGTGACATTGAAATTGCACAGCTGACTACCACCACCAGTCAGCAAGTGATTGCTTGCCTGAAAAGCATGTTTGTCAGGTGGGGAATCCCCCTGGAGCTGGTATCAGATAATGGTACCCAGTTCACATTAGCAGAGTTTCAATTTTCATTCAGGAAACAGTACAACTTCAAACCTACAACGTCCAGGCCCCATTATCCACAGGCCAATGGGGCAGCAGAGTGGAGCGTTTCACAGCAAAGCACATGTGCAACAACAACAGCCAGACCCTCACCTAGCCCTCATGAGCTACTGACTGACCTGTAGCAGTCATTGGAGTTGCCCTGTAGCCCAATGGCAACAACGGTCCCCATCCTACCTGCACAGCTGGTCCCCAGTCCTGTTGACTACGATGCTGTAAAGAAACCAAAAAAGACCAACAAGCCAAAAGTGCCGTTGTTTCTTTTACAACAGACGACACTCAGCATGGCCCTTACCTGTACTACAGTCGGGCCAACACGTTAACATCAAGTTGGATGGAGAGAAAGGCTGGAAGACTCCAGCAAAAGTCATTGCTCAGGCACTTGTGCCCAGGTCCTACTACGTCCAAACAGACCAAGGGACACTCACCCGTTGGAACCGCAGACACATCCAGGAAGTGTCATCAGAACAGGTCATCAGAACAGGTCACTGCATCAGAGTCTAGTGACCAGAGCCATGCCAGTTCCAGTGACCCAGGCTCCCCTTCCCTTCCTTCTGTCCCACTATGGCCCAAAGCCACACTCTCAGGGAGAGTTATTAACCTTCCTATCAGGTTCAAGGGCTATGTCCCTAAGTAGAACTGAAGGTGGTAAGAAGAAAAAGACAAAAAAAAAGAGGAAAAAATATTGTGGAAAAAAGAGAAATTATAACAAAATTGAAACATAATATGATACATTGAATCTGTCTGAAAATGTTGTTGAACAAGCTACAGGTTTATTTGAAAGTAGATTTGCCTATTAAGATTTTAGTTAACTAAGGGGGGAGATGTCATGTGATGTAATGTTTATTTTTATCATAGGCATATCAGTGACGTCATTACATGAAGCTGGGGCTTCTGGGAAGTCAGTTATGTTCGTGAAGATGCTAGGTTAGAAGCCATGCGTGATGTATGTGTGTTTTTGAGTTATTAATAAAATACCTCTTCGAGATTCAGCTTGGCATTTTCATGACAGTGGTGCTGTAGCCCTCTTGTGGGCATTGTAAAAAGGGTTAGGGTTTTCAGTTCTCAAACACTTAACACTGAAGGCAGCATGGTTGTTCAGCTGACAAAGCATAATAAATACAATGCCACAAGCAATTAAAACCATATAAAACCTAGGAAAGCAAATACACACCACAATAAAGTGACTGTGTCCTGTATCCTCCCTGCCATTGTTGTTTAACAGCACGACAGTGACTAGGTCACTGTAACAAATGAACAAGAGACCGATCCGAGAACGAACATATTGCTCATCACAAAGCCTGAGCTGACAGTCACGTGACAAATGAACGATCCAGATAAATAAGAACGAACAGTTCACCTGCCTGTCACGTGACAGCTGGCAGAGGACAAGTGAATGTAAAACTCATTTTGACAATTTGTAAGACAAAAAGTAACAATTAATAAGTTCCTTAAAATGTTTACATGGTGCATTTATTGTGTCGAAAACATGACATTATATACGCAATAACACTATGCACATCTACAAGAACCGAAGACCACTAATTAATTATGATTTCATGAATGAATAAAGTATATTGTGTATGACAAGACACCAATAAATCATTTATTTCCTTGTTCGTTTCTCAGTCCACAGCCCTGTAGCTGAGCTAAGGGCTGTCATGTGACAAATGAACCAAAGAGCGAATCCATATGAACGAACCGTATGATCAGGCCGTATAGGCCTTTGAATGAACTGTTGTGTTTACTGCTCATCAAACAGCCTGAGTGGCCTAGCTGTCACGTGACAGATGAACGAGGGCCTGAGGATGGACGCACAGTTGAGTGAGTCATGAACTGATCATTTCTGTTTCCTCACCTGCTAACTGAGCTTATGCAGCTGCCTGCCATCATGTGGTGAGGGAAGGTACTGAAAGAAAAAGAAAGAATCACTCACTGAGACGACTCATTACTCCCGAGTCATATAAAAGATGAGTTCATATCGAACAAATTGTTCACGAACGAAACATCACTACTGTCATTATGTCCATAGAGCCTGCTGAGCCCGCCACATTGCCTGCTTAAACAGCTCCTGTTCAGGCACAATACTGGCTTTGCTCCACATTAGCATTCCCCCACACTCCAGGCCTGAAAACCTTCTCTTCCAGGTGGTCCAGCAGCTACAGTTGTCAGCAGTTTACTTCACTGTTCATCAGGAAACTCAGAAATCAGAGTGAAAATCAGAGTGCTGAGGCAGAACAGCAGGAGGACATCAGGGAGAGAACCAGAAAACATCTCCATAAAAAGCTCTTTAACGTTAAAGGATGAAATCCTTTAACTGTCATGACTGAGGAGAGGCACGAGGATTTCTGGAGTCTGTCTGGGCTTGTGTTGCTACAGTGATTAATTTGCTTATTAAGGAGCTGCCAGGATCTTTTCTAGAAAAATAAATATGCAGTAAATAAATAATTAAAACATTTAAAACGTAAAGCTCTGTTCTGTCTTATATATTTTAACACTGATGTTTGAGAATCTCAAGCTACAGCACAGTCCTGCACAGTCCTGCACATTACAAAATGCAGTGGGCAGATGTCATAAACATATACATTTTTAACATGCTTTATATGATGTGTAAGTCTTGATAGTGATTTGTCTGCATGCTGACACTGTCAGGGACATATCTTCACACAGCTCATGTGTTATAGATGTCCCACAACAGCTGGCCTTTTTTATTTCCCTTCCACTGAAAATATCTCAGTTTGTTGTTTATTCTCAAACTTTTAGTATATGACACATGAATTAACTCCAATTAACACAATCTCAAATGCTGTGCATGTTTACAGAATCACATACACACTGTTGATTTGCACACCCAAAAAATGTCTTGGATTCATGTTCTTGAATTGTAATTGATTAGGACTGCAGAGTCCTAATGGGCTTTTGTGTTTTCAAGGTGTAAAGCTGGTTAAATTAACATCTTGTGTGTTTTTCCTTCCCCCTGTCTCCCTCCACCCCCCTTGCAGCTCCCAGGTCCATCTACAGTGGAGACAGCAGTAAGTGGTTATCAGTGTGTTTTCATCTCTGAGGTCATCTCAAGGGGACAGCAGAACAGCAGTCCATCTTCCCTGTGATCCTCTTCATCCGGTGCACAGCTTTAAGTGGGAGATTGTTATCAACTCGCACACCCACACACACACACACACACACACACACCCCTCCGTTCTTTTGAGATACAGGTGAGAAGTTGAATGGCACTGAAGCTTGGGTCTGTATTTATCAGCTTTTCTTTAGCAGTAGCACTAATCCTGGATCACTGAGCTGAACCCCTCAGCCATCTGTTTCACACACTGCTTTTAGACTTGGATTGTAAATACAGGTGTGTTTTATGAGATCATATTGGCCTTAGAATGTCTGCCATGGAGCTGTGTTTGTAAAATATATCCACTGTGTTTTCTTTGTTCTCACCATCAGTCCCAATAATATCCCAACTTGGCAAAATAAAATTGTGAGTTGAGAGATGTAGATGACAAACTCATTATAGTTCAGCATCTCACATATTGTACAGTAGCTCTGCTTTACACTAGCTTGTCTTCTACTGCATCATGGGGTTTTGTCTCGGCTCTTTGACATCGCTGAGTAATTTAATTCTCTTTACAACCCAAGTTAACTAGAGAAAGACTGAAAGAGGAGAGAGGGACAGGGAGAGAGGGAAGGATGAATGCAACCATCCAAGAAACAGGAAACAAAGATGAAGTGAAGAAGAGGAAAATGAAAATTTAAAAGTAGGAAGACAGAAGAGGATCAGTGTGAATCTACTGGCCTCTGCTGTTTCAGCTGTAGCAGTGCAGACCACAAATAAAGATGGCTGCAGATGCTGGTGGTTCACGTTGGTTCAAGGAATAACCAATATCAGAAATATATTTGTGTTATTGTGTGTTGGTATGGAGAAGCAACAACAATATCACATCCATCCATGTGAATGTGTGCACTTTGTTTTTGCATTCTGTTTGTATTTAGGGTGTATACGTGCTAACTACAGGTTGAAACTGTTGAAACTTCCCCAGCAGTCTAGTCCTATAGCAGCATAACTAAGTGATGACCTGAGCCAGCCCTGTTGACCTGCCTCCAGAACCCAGAATGGTAGTTTGTTCCACAGAGGAGCTTGGTAGCTGAAACTATAGGAACCACAAGGAACCCAGCATTCTGAGAGCACAGTGGTCTAGAGGGGTAGTAAGGTACTATGAGTTCTTTTAGATATGATGGTGCCTGGCCATGAAGAGCTTTGTATGTAAGGAGAAGAATTTTAAATTCTATTCTAGATTTAACAGGTAGCCAGTGCAAGGAAGCCAAAATGAGAGAGATGTGATCTCTGATCTTGGTTCCTGTCAGAACACGTGCAGCAGCATTCTGAATTAGCTGCAAAGTCCTAAGAGATTTATTGGAGCAGCCTGATAACAGAGAGTTACAATAGGCCAGCTTAGAAGTAACGAATGTGTGGACTAGTGTACTAAAATGTATCTCGTGTGCATAGTTTTTCTCTGACCATTCAGCTTAGGTGCTGTGAAAAAATGTCTTATAATATTAGGGGAAAGCCTGTTTTTTATTGTGTAAAATATTGATGACATTTTTATGGAGACATAATAGACAATATGGGTGTCAGCAAAAAGTTGATCATGTAATTATTGTAACAGACCTGTATTTAGTACATTTTGATGATAACACCTCTGTGAATTTACTGAAGTAGTATTTTTAATGGTATTTGTATTAGTTGTGCTGGTACTTTTACTTGAGGAATAGATGTGTGTACTTCCACCACCGCTGCTGGTACTGATGTTTATATTTTTGTAAAGTTATACTATGAGGAGTATAGTATCACTATAGAATGTAGTGTGTTTATATTGCAAAATTTGCATAATCACTGTGTTTTCTTATGATTATTATGTGTTTATGTTTGTTCTTCCAGACTCATTCATTGCCAAATCGGCCTCGTTGCCAGGCTATGGCAGAAATGGACTAAATAGGGTAAGCAATCATGATCTGAGACAGAAAATAAGATAGGCATGATCATTCACTAAGCAAGCTACGGCAAAGTCCCTAATTTGTTACTGAACCACTGAAACTCATTTGTATGAGTTTACTTCCTGTGTTGAGAGTAACTAACAGATATTGTTATATTAGTCGGTGTAATAAATTATTAAACAGACGCTGATCAGACATTATTTTAAGATATCTATCTACTAATGATGAAATACATCTTCTCGGTCCATGCTTGTTGTGTTCTGTTGTTCTGCAGCCAGGGAGTGCAGGTGCAGATCAGTTCCATTATGACAGCACTAATGCAGTTAATTGGCAGATAAGAGGTAAGCCGATTGTACAGCCTCTCCCCGGTTCTTCTTCATTTTCTCCTGATTTACTTCACCTCCTGATGCCTGTTCTCTAGTGTTATGTGGATATAATGATGATAGTGGCAGCAGGCGATATGCCAGTTAACATAACTTATGCTGTATATCTCTTCTCCTTTTCTTTCAGAATACAAGGTAAGATTCTCTTGCCAACGTGAGTGGACTGAGCCACGAGTGAAAGGTCTGGATGAATCGATTATGAAAGGATGATGTGTTGTCTGTTTAAAGTTCACATTGAGCACTGAATCCATCTCACTCAGTAACACAGACTTGGCTCAGTGAAATTTTGTGAAGGTTATTTTATTGACAGCAAAGTAAAACACACACACAGAAAGCAAAGGTGTGTCTGACTGAGTGATGAATTGTTACATATACAGATGTTCTCTCTCAGACGTTTCATTAGTCTTATTTCTCCTACATATTTGTTTATTTCAACAATTGAACGGAGAGACTGAACCCTCTTTTACCCTCTATGATTGTTGTTTTGACCACTAGAGGGTGACAGATGAAAAATAACATCAATTACAGTGCTTCAAAGTTCAAATCCAATCAATTACTTATTAATGAACCATGACATAACCGTGACAAAGGATCTTCTGAATGTAGTTGCATTTCTAGCTTCTGTGTTTAAGGAACTGTGCTTAGTCTTTCCAATTTAATTCAGTTCCTTCATGGTGCATTTTAGACTGAGACTTAGACTTAGATTTAGACTGCACTTGATTGATCCCTTAGGGATGACTCCCTCGAGGAAATTGAATTTCCACTAGCACACAGACATTTGTATACAAAATAAAGCAGGTATGAAAAAAATACAATATAAGATAAACAATAGACTCTTTGCAAAATATATAAAGTAAACAGTAGACTGTAAACAATTAACTCTTAACAGTAAACAGTAAAATTCAAGTAAAATATGATCTAGATAAAATAAATGTAGAGAACTATATGGAGGATGAAGATAAATATAGGGTGGCATGTGTTGTGGTATGGTATGGCATGTGTCATTGTACAGTAGATGAATGGCCAGTTATGTAGCAAGATTGGCTTAAATTAGCAGTTAATTAAAATAGTTCACTTAAATGATTGATGAGGTTATTGCCCAATGAAAGAAAGAAGAAGAGTGTCCAGATTATTATTGAATAGTGAATAACTCCCACTCCTCCCCTTCTGTCCTCTTTACTCTATTTCCTCCTCCCCCCAAGTGAGGAGCTGTAGAGCCTGATGGCCTGAGGGACAAATGAGTTCTTGAGTCTGTTTGTCCTACACTTGAGAAGGAGCGGCCTTCCACTAAACAGTGTCCTCTGGTTGCTGATGACAGTATGCAGGGGGGGGGCTAGCATGTCCAGCAGTTTGTCCCGTGTTCTTCTCTGCCACCATCACCAGTGAATCCAGCTTCATGCCAACAACAGAGCCGACCCGCCTGATCAGTTTATCCAGTGTCCATCTTAGATGTGCTGCCCCCCCAGCACACCACAGTGTAAAAGAGGACGCTGGCAACCACAGACTGGTAAAACATCCACAGCAGTTTGCTGCAGGTGTTGAAAGACCGCAGTCTCCTAAGGAATTACAACCTGCTTTGTGTCTTCCCATGCAGGTGGCTAGTGTGTGTTGTACAGTCCAGTTTATTATCAAGCCACAGCCCTAGGTATTTGTAGTATTTGTAGTCCACAGCCTCCACCTCAGCTTCCCCTAACAGGACTGGTTGTGGTCTTGGCCTTCGTCTTAGAGGTGTTGAGCTGTAGGTGGTTAGTGTGGCACCATGCAGTAAAGTCCCTCACCAGATACTCCTCTCTGTCACCCAATGATGGCTGTATCATCGGATTATGTGACCCAGCTCTGAGTTGTAACAGAAGTCCGCAGTGTACAGGGTGAAGAGAAGAAGGGCCAGCACTGTGCCCTGGGGCGCTCCAGTGCTGCTGACCACAGTGTCAGACGTGATGTCCTTCAGCCTGACGTACTGTGTCCTGTCTGCGAGGTAGTCAGAGATCCAGTCCACCATATGGGGTTCCACTCCCATCCTGCTCAGTTTGTCCTGGAGTACTGGATGGTATTAAAGGCACTGGAGAAGTCCAAGAAGAGAATCCTCACAGTGCCACTTCCCTTATCCAGTTGGGAGTGGACTTGGATGGCATCCTCCACACCCACATCTGGCTGGTACGCAAACTGCAGGCGATCCTGGGCATGTTGTACCTGGGGTCTTAGGTGGCTGAGGAAGAGCCGCTGAGCTGGTTGACCTGTTAAAGAAGTTATTCAGCTCATTAGCCCTCTCCATTGTCCCCCCAGTGGCTTTGGTCTGTGTTGTGACCTGTGATGGTCCACCTTTCCAGACCTCAGCTTCTGCTCCACCTTTCTCCTGTGGCTGTCCTTGGCTTCCCTCACAGTGTTTCACCTCCTGCTGTGCTGCCTTCATGGCCTCCCTGTCCCTTCTCCTGAAGGCAGCCTTTTTCTTGTTGAAGACAGCCTTGACTTCCCGCATTACCCATGGCTTGTTATTGGGGTATAGTCTTGTCAGGGGAGACCAAGTATGTGCAGAAGTTCAGGTGCTCTGTCAGACAGGGTGTCATCCCCTTAATGACCTCACCATGCGGATTGATCAGCACATCCCAGACTGTGGTGTTGTAACAGTCTCTGAGTTACATGATTAAAGTCCCCAGAAATGATCATAAATGCCCCAGGATGCTGTGTCTGCAGTATTTTGGTGCTCATGGGAATGCCAGTGAATGTAATATTGAAACAACACCTTTGTGTTTCTCTGTGTGTCTGTGTGTGTTTCCGTGTATGTGTTGTGTGCGTTAGATCTACCCATATGAAGCCCTAATTGTGTCAGTCAGAGGTCAGCAGTGTCTCCCAAGTGATGTGGACCGAGCCAGACTGGAGGTAAGCTGCTACAGAACTCCTTTACAAATGACAAACAGTCCAGAGTAGAATGACAGTCCAGACAGAAAAGACAGCCTAAAAACTACAGACTAATGTCCCACTTTGTGTTCCACAGAGGTTGTGGTGGTAACAATGTTCATTGCATTTCACAATACAGAAGTAATGGTTCCAGTGAACCGTTCGAAGAGCCTTAGCTGTAGTGAAGAGAATCAAACATGACAGTCTGGCCAGTATACCATATAAGATATTTTGCTCTGGATTACCAGAGTTTGACAGAATGATGGAAAAACATATAAGGGACATCCACGGTTCAAACAAGTCTGCCCTTTCGATGCATACAAACAAAACTCATGTACTCATGATAACACACTCACAATGACAACACTAACATGCTGTTTACTGTACATGCATGTGTGCAATGTTTCATTTTAAAAAATCTTTTTTGCATGCTAAAAACCTCAAGCATGCTAATTAGCACTAAGCACAAAATTTAGCGAGGCTGATGGGAATGTCATCAGTTTGTGCATGTATTTGTTTCTAAGGAAGACTGTTTGGAGCAAGCGTCTAGATAAGTAATTAACCTTGACTTTTCATCTAAATTGCTGTGTCTCCTTCCAGCGTCACCTCTCACCAGAGGAGTTCTTCAGAGTCTTTGGCATGTCCATGTCTGCCTTTGATCATCTTGCTCAGTGGAAGAAGAATGAACTGAAGAAACATGTTCGACTCTTCTGAGATAATGAAGTTACCAGAAATGTCTAACCACCACAAATATGTGCTCTGAGGAGTAACCTCCAAGAAGAACTCAGCTCGGACCCTAGGTTGACTCTGTGTTATGGTGGATGAAGTGGCCAAATGAGAGTCTCTACTCCTTCCAGTTGGCAAGAAAAGATGTGTTAACCCTTTGTGTGCTTTAACTGGACTACGGCAAACTGTTGCTTAGAAGATTCAGAGACGCAATTGGCTGTCTCTCCATCTCCTACCAGCAGATGGCAGAGTGTTAACAGAAGCGCTTGGGTGGCAGGCTGACATTAGACCTGACAGACAGTAGGCTGACGTACTTGGTACCAAACTGAGGATCTGCCAGCCTACCATTCATGCCTAAATTGGGGGACATTGTTTAAGAAGCAAATGGGCTGCCTGGAAAACAGACAGGCTTTCCTCAGTGAGAGAGATGGATAACAACAACAGGACTCTCAACATTAGGGTTACTGAACGTGACGCGGTGTGTTGTGCAAATACTGAAAACCGAACCAAAGGTTTTCTTCTTTTTTTAATGTGCTTGATTTTGATGTCAGTTTTTCTGAAGCCATATCGGTTCTTCTCTGTCATGAGCAGACCATGCAGTTGACTGAAGTGGTTTTTGAAACATGATGTGGTTGTAAGATTTAATGTGAATGAAATGTGTTATAACTCTGAGCTCAGAGAAGAGTACAGTTTAGAAGTCAGATTTTAGTACTACACACACAATAAATACATTGTGTGTGTGTGTGTGCGTCAGAATAGGATGATTATTCAGAGGCTGTCTTATTAAAGAGTAAAATATTTCTGAACTTATGGAAGGAAATAGGAAGAGGTAAAGCAAAGAAGTGGAGGCAGTAACAAAGGAAAGAATGTGAACGCAGAAACAAAAACGATGCAAAGAAAAAGAAGTACACAAAGAAGATTTGATGAAAAGTTGATGGGTGTACAACCTGAAAGTGTTGATGTGTTTCAGGCGATAGAAACTGAAATGGCTTTAATGAAACAGAAAGTGTTGGATGAAATTATGTCTGCTGCAGGAACTGAAACTTGTTTGTGTAGTGTGTTTACGGGTTTTCATTAACATTTAGAATTTGCAAGAGTCTGTCCCTACAACTTCTAAATAAATGACTGGAGTATCACTCTTTTATCTTTGTCCTACTACTTATAAACTCTGATATGATGATGGTTGGGATGGTGAGCACACTAACTGGCTTTAAACACGTCCAGTGGATTCTTCAATTCAAGTGCTTTCTACAGGGATGTCCAGAAATATTGGGCTTCATAATGTAATCTGCAGTAATTCAGTAGGAATAAATGTATGAGGAATCCCGCTATCCAAAAAACAATAAAAAAAGAATCTGAGAAAGTTGAGGGGTATCAAGGATTGGTTACAGATGAGTCAACATTGCAAAAGTACATGTATCCCTGAAATATATTATAACAAGAATAATAATAAATACCTCATGGGCCTATTGTCCTACTAAGCAAAAGAACATCTGACCTCTAATCATTGTTTATGACTAGTTTGACCAAAAAGACAGAGGCTAAAGTCACTGATTAACTAGACATTTGCTTGTGTTTCTATTGTGGAAAGGTCTGAACAAAGAGATAACATTTATCGTAAAAAGATTAGATGACCATCATTGTCATTTACAGTATCTGGTATGATTTTGAGGCAGTACCTGGTGATATCATTTATTCACATAATTTACTTAAAATGACAAATTACATTTGTAATGTAATATTTATATAAATTGCATAAAAGATTAGCACTAGGACCC
>CM041733.1:42774-78756 GCA_023373845.1 Nibea coibor | reverse complement strand
CCAGAATGAGATCAAGTCAGTTTTAGGCAGAAATCACCTTTCATTAAGTGCATTTGGCCTTAAAATCAATTTTTGGCAAGTAAAAATGCCGATTTTTGGCAGGGTGACAATGCCCATTTTGTGTTGTAATGGTCTTTTAAAAGATTTCCAACCTGTCCCTGTAAGCTCAGATCATTATATTATGAAGCCCCCAGAATGAGATCAATTCAGTTTTAGGCAGAAATCACCTTTTATTAACTGCATTTGGCCTTCAATCAATTTTTGGCAAGTAAAAATGCCCATTTTTGGGTGACAATGTCCATTTTGTATGTAATGGTCCTTTGAAACCTGGCTGTCTTGTGAGCTCAGATCTTTATATTATGAAGCTCCAGAATGACATCAAGTGATATTTAGGCAGAAATCACCTTTTATTAACTGCATTTGGCCTTCAATCAGTTTTTGGCAATTAAAATGCCCGTTTTTTGGCAGGTGACAATGCCCATTTTGTGGTGTAATGGTCCTTTGAAAGAATTCCAAGCTGTCCTGTGAGCTCAGATCTTTATATTAGAAGCTCCAGAACGACATCAAGTGATGTTTAGGCAGAAATCACCTTTCATTAAGTGCATTTGGCCTTCAATCAATTTTTGGCAGGTAAAAATGCCCATTTTTGGCAGGTGACAATGCCCATTTTGTGTTGTAATGGTCCTTTGAAACCTAGCTGTCCTGTGAGCTCAGAACATTATATTATGAAGCTCCAGAATGACATCAAGTGATATTTAGGCTGAAATCACCTTTTATTAACTGCATTTGGCTTTCAATCAATTTATGGCAAGTAAAAATGCCCGTTTTGGGCAGGTGACAATTTCCATTTTGTGTTGTAATGGTCCTTTGAAACCTAGCTGTCCTGTGAGCTCAGATCATTATATTCTGACGCTCCAGAAGGAGATCAAGTCAGTTTTCGGTAGAAATCAAGTTTTATTAGCTGCATTTGGCCTTCAATCAATTTTTGGCAAGTAAAATGCCTGGTTTGGCAGGTGACAATTTCCATTTTGTGTTGTAATGGTCCTTTGAAACCTAGCTGTCCTGTGAGCTCAGATCTTTATATTATGAAGCTCCAGAACGACATCAAGTGATATTTAGGCAGAAATTCACCTTTCATTAAGTGCATTTGGCCTTCAATCAATTTTTGGCAAGTAAAAATGCCCATTTTTGGCAGGGTGACAATGTCCATTTTGTGGTGTAATGGTCCTTTGAAACCTGGCTGTCTTGTGAGCTCAGATCTTTATATTATGAAGCTCCCATAACGACATCAAGTGATATTTAGGCAGAAATCCACCTTTTATTAACTGCATTTGGCCTTCAATAAATTTTTGGCAAGTAAAAATGCCCATTTTTGGCAGGTGACAATGCCCATTTTGTGTTGTAATGGTCTTTAAAAGATTCCAAGCTGTCCCTGTAAGCACAGATCATTATATTATGAAGCCCCAGAATGAGATCAATTCAGTTTTAGGCAGAAATCACCTTCCATTAAGTGCATTTGGCCTTAAATCAATTTTTGGCAAGTAAAAATGTCCATTTTTGGCAGGGTGACAATGTCCATTTTGTGGTGTAATGGTCCTTTGAAACCTGGCTGTCTTGTGAGCTCAGATCTTTATATTATGAAGCTCCAGATCGACATCAAGTGATATTTAGGCCAGAAATCACCTTTTATTAACTGCATTTGGCCTTCAATCAATTTTTGGCAAGTAAAATTCCCATTTTTGGCAGGTGACAATGCCCATTTTGTGTTGTAATGGTCTTTTAAAAGATTTCCAAGCTGTCCTATAAGCTCTGATCATTATATTATGAAGCCCCAGAATGAGATCAATTCAGTTTTAGGCAGAAATCACCTTTTATTAACTGCATTTGGCCTTCAATCGATTTTTTGGCAAGTAAAAATGCCCATTTTTGGCAGGGGTGACAATGTCCATTTTGGGTGTAATGGTCCTTTGAAACCTTGCTGTCCTGTGAGCTCAGAACATTATATTATGAAGCTCCAGAATGAGATCAAGTCAGTTTTTGTCAGAAATCACTTTTCATTAAGTGCATTTGGCCTTCAATCAATTTTTGGCAAGTAAAAATGCCCATTTTTTTCAGGTGACAATGCCCATTTTGTGGTGTAATGGTCCTTTGAAACCTGGCTGTCCTGTGAGCTCAGATCATTATATTATGGAACTCCAGAGCAACATCAAGTGATATTTAGGCAGAAATCAACTTTTATTAACTGCATTTGGCCTTCAATCAGTGTTTGGCAATTAAAATGCCCGTTTTTGGCAGGGTGACAATTTCCATTTTGTGGTGTAATGGTCCTTTGAAACCGAGCTGTCCTGTGAGCTCAGATCATTATATTATGGAACTCCAGAGCGACATCAAGTGATATTTATGCAGAAATCACCTTTTATTAACTGCATTTGGCCTTCAATCAGTTTTTGGCAATTAAAATGCCCGTTTTTGGCAGGTGACAATGCCCATTTTGTGGTGTAATGGTCTTTTAAAAGATTTCTAAGCTGTCCTATAAGCTCAGGTCATTATATTATGAAGCCCCAGAATGAGATCAATTCAGTTTTAGGCAGAAATCACCTTTTATTAACTGCATTTGGCCTTCAATCGATTTTTGGCAAGTAAAATGCCCATTTTTGCAGGGTGACAATGTCCATTTTTGTGGTGTAATGGTCCTTTGAAACCTAGGTGTCCTGTGAGCTCAGAACATTATATTATGAAGCTCCAGAATGAGATCAAGTCCTTTTTTTGTCAGAAATCACCTTTTATTAACTGCATTTAGCCTTCAATCAATTTTTGGCAAGTAAAAATGCCCATTTTTGGCAGGTGACAATGCCCATTTTGTGTTGTAATGGTCCTTTGAAACCGAGCTGTCCTGTGAGCTCAGATCATTATATTATGAGCTCCAGAGCGACATCAAGTGATATCTAGGCAGAAATCACCTTTTATTAACTGCATTTGGCCTTCAATCAGTTTTTGGCAAGTAAAATGTCCGTTTCTGGCAGGGTGACAATGCCCATTTTGTGTTGTAATGGTCCTTTGAAACCGAGCTGTCCTGTGAGCTCAGATCATTATATTACGATCTCCAGAATGAGATCAAGTCAGTTTTAGTTAGAAATCACCTTTCATTAAGTGCATTTGGCCTTCAATCAATTTTGGCAAGTAAAAAATTCCCGTTTTTGGCAGGTGACAATGTCCATTTTGTGTTGGTAATGGGTCCTTTGAAACCTTGCTGTCCTGTGAGCTCAGATCATTATATTACGATCTCCAGAATGAGATCAAGTCAGTTTTAGGCCGAAATCACCTTTCATTAACTGCATTTGGCCTTCAATCAATTTTTGGCAGGTAAAAATGCCGATTTTTGGCAGGTGACAATTTCCATTTTGTGTTGTAATGGTCCTTTGAAACCTTGCTGTCCTGTGAGCTCAGAACATTATATTATGGAGCTCCAGAATGAGATCAATTCAGTTTTAGACAGAAATCACCTTTCATTAACTGCATTTGGCCTTCAATCAATTTATGGCAAGTAAAATGCCCGTTTTTGGCAGGTGACAATTTCCATTTTGTGTTGTAATGGTCCTTTGAAACCGAGCTGTCCTGTGAGCTCAGATCATTATATTACGATCTCCAGAATGAGATCAAGTCAGTTTTAGGCCGAAATCACCTTTCATTAAGTGCATTTGGCCTTCAATCAATTTTTGGCAAGTAAAAATGCCCGTTTTTTGGCAGGGTGACAATGCCCATTTTTGTGGTGTAATGTCCTTTGAAACCGAGCTGTCCTGTGGAGCTCAGATCATTATATTATGGAACTCCAGAGCGACATCAAGTGATATTTAGGCAGAAATCACCTTTTATTAACTGCATTTTCCCTTCAATGAATTTTTGGCAACTAAAAATGCCCATTTTTGGCAGGTCACAATGCCCATTTTGTGTTGTAATGGTCTTTTAAAAGATTTCCAAGCTGTCCTATAAGCTCAGATCAGTATATTATGAAGTCCCAGAATGAGATCAATTCAGTTTTTAGGCAGAAATCACCTTTTATTAACTGCATTTGGCCTTCAATCGATTTTTGGCAAGTAAAAATGCCCGTTTTTTGGCAGGGTGACAATGCCCATTTTGTGGTGTAATGGTCCTTTGAAACCGAGCTGTCCTGTGAGCTCAGATCATTATATTATGGAACTCCAGAGCGACATCAAGTGATATTTATGCAGAAATCACCTTTTATTAACTGCATTTGGCCTTCAATCAGTTTTTGGCAATTAAAATGCCCGTTTTTGGCAGGTGACAATGCCCATTTTGTGGTGTAATGGTCTTTTAAAAGATTTCTAAGCTGTCCTATAAGCTCAGGTCATTATATTATGAAGCCCCAGAATGAGATCAATTCAGTTTTAGGCAGAAATCACCTTTTATTAACTGCATTTGGCCTTCAATCGATTTTTGGCAAGTAAAAATGCCCATTTTTGGCAGGGTGACAATGTCCATTTTGTGGTGTAATGGTCCTTTGAAACCTAGGTGTCCTGTGAGCTCAGAACATTATATTATGAAGCTCCAGAATGAGATCAAGTCAGTTTTTGTCAGAAATCACCTTTTTATTAACTGCATTTAGCCTTCAATCAATTTTTGGCAAGTAAAAAATGCCCATTTTTGGCAGGTGACAATGCCCCATTTTGTGTTGTAATGGTCCTTTGAAACCGAGCTGTCCTGTGAGCTCAGATCATTATATTATGAAGCTCCAGAGCGACATCAAGTGATATCTAGGCAGAAATCACCTTTTATTAACTGCATTTGGCCTTCAATCAGTTTTTGGCAAGTAAAATGTCCGTTTCTGGCAGGGTGACAATGCCCATTTTGTGTTGTAATGGTCCTTTGAAACCGAGCTGTCCTGTGAGCTCAGATCATTATATTACGATCTCCAGAATGAGATCAAGTCAGTTTTAGTTAGAAATCACCTTTCATTAAGTGCATTTGGCCTTCAATCAATTTTTGGCAAGTAAAAATTCCCGTTTTTGGCAGGTGACAATGTCCATTTTGTGTTGTAATGGTCCTTTGAAACCTTGCTGTCCTGTGAGCTCAGATCATTATATTACGATCTCCAGAATGAGATCAAGTCAGTTTTAGGCCGAAATCACCTTTCATTAACTGCATTTGGCCTTCAATCAATTTTTGGCAGGTAAAAATGCCGATTTTTGGCAGGTGACAATTTCCCATTTTGTGTTGTAATGGTCCTTTGAAACCTTGCTGTCCTGTGAGCTCAGAACATTATATTATGGAGCTCCAGAATGAGATCAATTCAGTTTTAGACAGAAATCACCTTTCATTAACTGCATTTGGCCTTCAATCAATTTATGGCAAGTATAAATGCCCGTTTTTGGCAGGTGACAATTTCCATTTTGTGTTGTAATGGTCCTTTGAAACCGAGCTGTCCTGTGAGCTCAGATCATTATATTACGATCTCCAGAATGAGATCAAGTCAGTTTTAGGCCGAAATCACCTTTCATTAAGTGCATTTGGCCTTCAATCAATTTTTGGCAAGTAAAAATGCCCGTTTTTGGCAGGGTGACAATGCCCATTTTGTGGTGTAATGGTCCTTTGAAACCGAGCTGTCCTGTGAGCTCAGATCATTATATTATGGAACTCCAGAGCGACATCAAGTGATATTTAGGCAGAAATCACCTTTTATTAACTGCATTTTCCCTTCAATCAATTTTTGGCAACTAAAAATGCCCATTTTTGGCAGGTGACAATGCCCATTTTGTGTTGTAATGGTCTTTTAAAAGATTTCCAAGCTGTCCTATAAGCTCAGATCAGTATATTATGAAGCCCCAGAATGAGATCAATTCAGTTTTAGGCAGAAATCACCTTTTATTAACTGCATTTGGCCTTCAATCGATTTTTGGCAAGTAAAAATGCCCATTTTTGGCAGGGTGACAATGTCCATTTTGTGGTGTAATGGTCCTTTGAAACCTAGCTGTCCTGTGAGCTCAGAACATTATATTATGAAGCTCCAGAATGAGATCAAGTCAGTTTTTGTCAGAAATCACCTTTTATTAACTGCATTTTGCCTTCAATTAATTCTTGGCAAGTAAAAATGCACATTTTTGGCAGGTGACAATGCCCATTTGTTTTGTAATGGTCCTTTGAAACCGAGCTGTCCTGTGAGCTCAGATCATTATATTATGAAGCTCCAGAGCGAGATCAAGTGATATCTAGGCAGAAATCACCTTTTATTAACTGCATTTGGCCTTCAATCAATTTTTGGCAAGTAAAAATTCCCGTTTTTGGCAGGTGACAATGTCCATTTTGTGTTGTAATGGTCCTTTGAAACCTAGCTGTCCTGTGAGCTCAGATCATTATATTACGATTTCCAGAATGAGATCAAGTCAGTTTTAGGCCGAAATCACCTTTCATTAAGTGCATTTGGCCTTCAATCAATTTTTGGCAGGTAAAAATGCCGATTTTTGGCAGGTGACAATGCCCATTTTGTGTTGTAATGGTCCTTTGAAACCTTGCTGTCCTGTGAGCTCAGAACATTATATTATGGAGCTCCAGAATGAGATTAATTCATTTTTTGACAGAAATCACCTTTTATTAACTGCATTTGGCCTTCAATCAATTTATGGCAAGTAAAAATGCCCGTTTTTGGCAGGTGACAATTTCCATTTTGTGTTGTAATGGTCCTTTGAAACCTAGCTGTCCTGTGAGCTCAGATCATTATGTTCTGACGCTCCAGAATGAGATCAATTCAGTTTAAGGCAGAAATCACCTTTTATTAACTGCATTTGGCCTTCAATCGATTTTTGGCAAGTAAAAATGCCCATTTTTGGCAGGGTGACAATGTCCATTTTGTGGTGTAATGGTCCTTTGAAACCTAGCCTGTCCTGTGAGCTCAGAACATTATATTATGAAGCTCCAGAATGAGATCAAGTCAGTTTTTGTCAGAAATCACCTTTTTATTAACTGTATTTTGCCTTCAATCAATTTTTGGCAAGTAAAAATGCCCATTTTTGGCAGGTGACAATGCCCATTTTGTGTTGTAATGGTCCTTTGAAACCGAGCTGTCCTGTGAGCTCAGATCATTATATTATGAAGCTCCAGAGCGACATCAAGTGATATCTAGGCAAAAATCACCTTTTATTAACTGCATTTGGCCTTCAATCAGTTTTTGGCAAGTAAAATGTCCGTTTCTGGCAGGGTGACAATGCCCATTTTGTGTTGTAATGGTCCTTTGAAACCGAGCTGTCCTGTGAGCTCAGATCATTATATTACGATCTCCAGAATGAGATCAAGTCAGTTTTTAGGCCGAAATCACCTTTCATTAAGTGCATTTGGCCTTCAATCAATTTTTGGCAAGTAAAAATTCCCGTTTTTGGCAGGTGACAATGTCCATTTTGTGTTGTAATGGTCCTTTGAAACCCTAGCTGTCCTGTGAGCTCAGATCATTATAATACGATCTCCAGAATGAGATCAAGTCAGTTTTAGGCCGAAATCACCTTTCATTAAGTGCATTTGGCCTTCAATCAATTTTTGGCAGGTAAAAATGCCCATTTTGTGTTGTAATGGTCCTTTGAAACCTTGCTGTCCTGTGAGCTCAGAACATTATATTATGGAGCTCCAGATTGAGATCAATTCAGTTTTAGAGAGAAATCACCTTTTATTAACTGCATTTGGCCTTCAATCAATTTATGGCAAGTAAAAATTCCCGTTTTTGGCAGGTGACAATGTCCATTTTGTGTTGTAATGGTCCTTTGAAACCTAGCTGTCCTGTGAGCTCAGATCATTATATTACGATCTCCAGAATGAGATCAAGTCAGTTTTAGGCCGAAATCACCTTTCATTAAGTGCATTTGGCCTTCAATCAATTTTTGGCAGGTGACAATGCCCATTTTGTGTTGTAATGGTCTTTTAAAAGATTTCCAAGCTGTCCTATAAGCTCAGATCATTATATTATGAAGCCCCAGAATGAGATCAATTCAGTTTTAGGCAGAAATCACCTTTTATTAACTGCATTTCGCCTTCAATCGATTTTTGGCAGGTGACAATGCCCATTTTGTGTTGTAATGGTCTTTTAAAAGGATTTCCAAGCTGTCCTATAAGCTCAGATCATTATATTATGAAGCCCCAGAATGAGATCAATTCAGTTTTAGGCAGAAATCACCTTTTATTAACTGCATTTGGCCTTCAATCGATTTTTGGCAAGTAAAAATGCCCATTTTTGGCAGGGTGACAATGTCCATTTTGTGGTGTAATGGTCCTTTGAAACCTAGCTGTCCTGTGAGCTCAGAACATTATATTATGAAGCTCCAGAATGAGATCAAGTCAGTTTTTGTCAGAAATCACCTTTTATTAACTGCATTTTGCCTTCAATCAATTTTTGGCAAGTAAAAATGCCCATTTTTGGCAGGTGACAATGCCCATTTTGTGGTGTAATGGTCCTTTGAAACCTAGCTGTCCTGTGAGCTCAGAACATTATATTATGAAGCTCCAGAATGAGATCAAGTCAGTCTTAGGCAGAAAACACCTTTCATTAAGTGCATTTGGCCTTCAATCAATTTTTGGCAAGTAAAAATGCCCCGTTTTTGGCAGGTGACAATGCCCATTTTGTGTTGTAATGGTCTCTTAAAAGAATTCCAAGCTGTCTCGTGAGCTCAGATCTTTATATTATGAAGCTTCAGAACGACATCAAGTGATATTTAGGCAGAAATCACCTTTTATTAACTGCATTTGGCCTTCAATCAATTTTTGGCAAGTAAAAATGCCCATTTTTGGGCAGTCACAATGTCCATTTTGTGTTGTAATGGTCTTTTAAAAGATTTCCAAGCTGTCCTATAAGCTCAGATCATTATATTATGAAGCCCCAGAATGAGATCAATTCAGTTTTAGGCAGAAATCACCTTTTATTAACTGCATTTGGCCTTCAATCGATTTTTGGCAAGTAAAAATGCCCATTTTTGGCAGGGTGACAATGTCCATTTTGTGGTGTAATTGTCCTTTGAAACCTAGATGTCCTGTGAGCTCAGAAAATTATATTATGAAGCTCCAGAATGAGATCAAGTCAGTTTTTGTCAGAAATCACATTTCATTAAGTGCATTTGGCCTTCAATCAATTTTTGGCAAGTAAAAATGCCCATTTTTGTCAGGTGACAATGTCCATTTTGTGTTGTAATGGTCCTTTGAAACCGAGCTGTCCTGTGAGCTCAGATCATTATATTACGATCTCCAGAATGAGATCAAGTCAGTTTTAGGCAGAAATCACCTTTCATTAAGTGCATTTGACCTTAAATCAATTTTTGGCAAGTAAAAATGCCGATTTTTGGCAGGTGACAATGCCCATTTTGTGTTGTAATGGTCTTTTAAAAGATTTCCAAGCTGTCCTGTAAGCTCAGATCATTATATTATGAAGCCCCAGAATGAGATCAATTCAGTTTTAGGCAGAAATCACCTTTTATTAACTGCATTTGGCCTTCAATCAATTTTTGGCAAGTAAAAATGCGCATTTTTGGGTGACAATGTCCATTTTGTATTGTAATGGTCCTTTGAAACCTGGCTGTCTTGTGAGCTCAGATCTTTATATTATGAAGCTCCAGAATGACATCAAGTGATATTTAGGCAGAAATCACCTTTTATTAACTGCATTTGGCCTTCAATCAATTTTTGGCAAGTAAAAATGCCCATTTTTGGCAGGTGACAATGCCCATTTTGTGTTGTAATGGTCCTTTGAAACCTAGCTGTCCTGTGAGCTCAAATCATTATATTACGATCTCCAGAATGAGATCAAGTCAGTTTTAGGCAGAAATCACCTTTCATTAAGTGCATTTGGCCTTAAATCAATTTTTGGCAAGTAAAAATGCCGATTTTTGGCAGAAGACAATACCCATTTTGTGTTGTAATGGTCATTTGAAACCTAGCTGTCCTGTGAGCTCAGAACATTATATTATGAAGCTCCAGAATGAGATCAAGTCAGTCTTAGGCAGAAATCTCCTTTTATCAACTGCATTTGGCCTTCAATCAATTTTTGGCAAGTAAAAATGCCGATTTTTGGCAGGTGACAATGCCCATTTTGTGTTGTAATGCTCCTTTGAAACCTAGCTGTCCTGTGAGCTCAGAACATTATATTATGAAGCTCCAGAATGAGATCAAGTCAGTCTTAGGCAGAAAACACCTTTCATTAAGTGCATTTGGCCTTCAATCAATTTTTGGCAAGTAAAAATGCCCGTTTTTGGCAGGTGACAATGCCCATTTTGTGTTGTAATGGTCTCTTAAAAGAATTCCAAGCTGTCTCGTGAGCTCAGATCTTTATATTATGAAGCTTCAGAACGACATCAAGTGATATTTAGGCAGAAATCACCTTTTATTAACTGCATTTGGCCTTCAATCAATTTTTGGCAAGTAAAAATGCCCATTTTTGGGTGACAATGTCCATTTTGTATTGTAATGGTCCTTTGAAACCTGGCTGTCTTGTGAGCTCAGATCTTTATATTATGAAGCTCCAGAATGACATCAAGTGATATTTAGGCAGAAATCACCTTTTATTAACTGCATTTGGCCTTCAATCAATTTTTGGCAAGTAAAAATGCCCATTTTTGGCAGGTGACAATGCCCATTTTGTGTTGTAATGGTCCTTTGAAACCTAGCTGTCCTGTGAGCTCAAATCATTATATTACGATCTCCAGAATGAGATCAAGTCAGTTTTAGGCAGAAATCACCTTTCATTAAGTGCATTTGGCCTTAAATCAATTTTTGGCAAGTAAAAATGCCGATTTTTTGCAGAAGACAATACCCATTTTGTGTTGTAATGGTCATTTGAAACCTAGCTGTCCTGTGAGCTCAGAACATTATATTATGAAGCTCCAGAATGAGATCAAGTCAGTCTTAGGCAGAAATCTCCTTTTATTAACTGCATTTGGCCTAAAAATCAATTTTTGGCAAGTAAAAATGCCGATTTTTGGCAGGTGACAATGCCCATTTTGTGTTGTAATGCTCCTTTGAAACCTAGCTGTCCTGTGAGCTCAGAACATTATATTATGAAGCTCCAGAATGAGATCAAGTCAGTCTTAGGCAGAAAACACCTTTCATTAAGTGCATTTGGCCTTCAATCAATTTTTGGCAAGTAAAAATGCCCGTTTTTGGCAGGTGACAATGCCCATTTTGTGTTGTAATGGTCTCTTAAAAGAATTCCAAGCTGTCTCGTGAGCTCAGATCTTTATATTATGAAGCTTCAGAACGACATCAAGTGATATTTAGGCAGAAATCACCTTTTATTAACTGCATTTGGCCTTCAATCAATTTTTGGCAAGTAAAAATGCCCATTTTTGGCAGGTCACAATGTCCATTTTGTGTTGTAATGGTCTTTTAAAAGATTTCCAAGCTGTCCTGTAAGCTCAGATCATTATATTATGAAGCCCCAGAATGAGATCAATTCAGTTTTAGGCAGAAATCACCTTTTATTAACTGCATTTGGCCTTCAATCAATTTTTGGCAAGTAAAAATGCGCATTTTTGGGTGACAATGTCCATTTTGTATTGTAATGGTCCTTTGAAACCTGGCTGTCTTGTGAGCTCAGATCTTTATACTATGAAGCTCCAGAATGACATCAAGTGATATTTAGGCAGAAATCACCTTTTATTAACTGCATTTGGCCTTCAATCAATTTTTGGCAAGTAAAAATGCCCATTTTTGGCAGGTGACAATGCCCATTTTGTGTTGTAATGGTCCTTTGAAACCTAGCTGTCCTGTGAGCTCAAATCATTATATTACGATCTCCAGAATGAGATCAAGTCAGTTTTAGGCAGAAATCACCTTTCATTAAGTGCATTTGGCCTTAAATCAATTTTTGGCAAGTAAAAATGCCGATTTTTGGCAGAAGACAATACCCATTTTGTGTTGTAATGGTCATTTGAAACCTAGCTGTCCTGTGAGCTCAGAACATTATATTATGAAGCTCCAGAATGAGATCAAGTCAGTCTTAGGCAGAAATCTCCTTTTATTAACTGCATTTGGCCTTCAATCAATTTTTGGCAAGTAAAAATGCCGATTTTTGGCAGGTGACAATGCCCATTTTGTGTTGTAATGCTCCTTTGAAACCTAGCTGTCCTGTGAGCTCAGAACATTATATTATGAAGCTCCAGAATGAGATCAAGTCAGTCTTAGGCAGAAAACACCTTTCATTAAGTGCATTTGGCCTTCAATCAATTTTTGGCAAGTAAAAATGCCCGTTTTTGGCAGGTGACAATGCCCATTTTGTGTTGTAATGGTCTCTTAAAAGAATTCCAAGCTGTCTCGTGAGCTCAGATCTTTATATTATGAACCTTCAGAACGACATCAAGTGATATTTAGGCAGAAATCACCTTTTATTAACTGCATTTGGCCTTCAATCAATTTTTGGCAAGTAAAAATGCCCATTTTTGGCAGGTCACAATGTCCATTTTGTGTTGTAATGGTCCTCTAAAAGAATTCCAAGCTGTCCTGTGAGCTCAGATCTTTATGTTATGAAGCTGCAGAACGACATCAAGTGATATTTAGGCAGAAATCACCTTTTATTAAATGCATTTGGCCATCAATCAATTTATGGCAAGTAAAATGCCCGTTTTTGGCAGGTGACAATGCCCATTTTGTGGTGTAATGGTCCTTTGAAACCTGGCTGTCTTGTGAGCTCAGATCTTTATATTATGAAGCTCCAGAACGACATCAATTCATATTTAGGCAGAAATAACCTTTTATTAACTACATTTGGCCTTCAATCAATTTTTGGGAAGTAAAAATCCCCATTTTTGGCAGGTGACAATGCCCATTTTGTGTTGTAATGGTCTTTTAAAAGATTTCCAAGCTGTCCTGTAAGCTCAGATCATTATATTATGAAGCCCCAGAATGAGATCAATTCAGTTTTAGGCAGAAATCACCTTTTATTAACTGCATTTGGCTTTCAATCAATTTTTGGCAAGTAAAAATGCCCATTTTTGGGTGACAATGTCCATTTTGTATTGTAATGGTCCTTTGAAACCTGGCTGTCTTGTGAGCTCAGATCTTTATATTATGAAGCTCCAGAATGACATCAAGTGATATTTAGGCAGAAATCACCTTTTATTAACTGCATTTGGCCTTCAATCAATTTTTGGCAAGTAAAAATGCCCATTTTTGGCAGGTGACAATGCCCATTTTGTGTTGTAATGGTCCTTTGAAACCTAGCTGTCCTGTGAGCTCAAATCATTATATTACGATCTCCAGAATGAGATCAAGTCAGTCTTAGGCAGAAATCTCCTTTCATTAAGTGCATTTGGCCTTCAATCAATTTTTGGCAGGTAAATTGCCGATTTTTGGCAGGTGACAATGCCCATTTTGTGTTGTAATGGTCCTTTGAAACCTAGCTGTCCTGTGAGCTCAGAACATTATATTATGAAGCTCCAGAATGACATCAAGTGATATTTAGGCAGAAATCACCTTTTATTAACTGCATTTGGCCTTCAATCAATTTATGGCAAGTAAAAATGCCCGTTTTTGGCAGGTGACAATGCCCATTTTGTGTTGTAATGGTCCTTTGAAACCTAGCTGTCCTGTGAGCTCAGATCATTATATTCTGACGCTCCAGAATGAGATCAAGTCAGTTTTAGGCAGAAATCAAGTTTTATTAACTGCATTTGGCCTTCAATCAATTTTTGGCAAGTAAAATGCCTGGTTTGGCAGGTGACAATTTCCATTTTGTGTTGTAATGGTCCTTTGAAACCTAGCTGTCCTGTGAGCTCAGATCTTTATATTATGAAGCTCCAGAACGACATAAAGTGATATTTAGGCAGAAATCACCTTTCATTAAGTGCATTTGGCCTTCAATCAATTTTTGGCAAGTAAAAATGCCCATTTTTGGCAGGGTGACAATGTCCATTTTGTGGTGTAATGGTCCTTTGAAACCTGGCTGTCTTGTGAGCTCAGATCTTTATATTATGAAGCTCCATAACGACATCAAGTGATATTTAGGCAGAAATCACCTTTTATTAACTGCATTTGGCCTTCAATCAATTTTTGGCAAGTAAAAATGCCCAATTTTAGCAGGTGACAATGCCCATTTTGTGTTGTAATGGTCTTTTAAAAGATTTCCAAGCTGTCCTGTAAGCACAGATCATTATAATATGAAGCCCCAGAATGAGATCAATTCAGTTTTAGGCAGAAATCACCTTCCATTAAGTGCATTTGGCCTTCAATCAATTTTTGGCAAGTAAAAATGTCCATTTTTGGCAGGGTGACAATGTCCATTTTGTGGTGTAATGGTCCTTTGAAACCTGGCTGTCTTGTGAGCTCAGATCTTTATATTATGAAGCTCCAGAACGACATCAAGTGATAATTAGGCAGAAATCACCTTTTATTAACTGCATTTGGCCTTCAATCAATTTTTGGCAAGTAAAAATGCCCATTTTTGGCAGGTGACAATGCCCATTTTGTGTTGTAATGGTCTTTTAAAAGATTTCCAAGCTGTCCTATAAGCTCAGATCATTATATTATGAAGCCCCAGAATGAGATCAATTCAGTTTTAGGCAGAAATCACCTTTTATTAACTGCATTTGGTCTTCAATCGATTTTTGGCAAGTAAAAATGCCCATTTTTGGCAGGGTGACAATGTCCATTTTGTGGTGTAATTGTCCTTTGAAACCTAGATGTCCTGTGAGCTCAGAAAATTATATTATGAAGCTCCAGAATGAGATCAAGTCAGTTTTTGTCAGAAATCACCTTTTATTAAATGCATTTGGCCTTCAATCAATTTATGGCAAGTAAAAATGCCCGTTTTTGGCAGGTGACAATTTCCATTTTGTGTTGTAATGGTCCTTTGAAACCTAGCTGTCCTGTGAGCTCAGAACATTATATTATGAAGCTCCAGAATGAGATCAAGTCAGTCTTAGGCAGAAATCTCCTTTTATTAACTGCATTTGGCCTTCAATCAATTTTTGGCAAGTAAAAATGCCCATTTTTGGCAGGTGACAATGCCCATTTTGTGTTGTAATGCTCCTTTGAAACCTAGCTGTCCTGTGAGCTCAGAACATTATATTATGAAGCTCCAGAATGAGATCAAGTCAGTCTTAGGCAGAAAACACCTTTCATTAAGTGCATTTGGCCTTCAATCAATTTTTGGCAAGTAAAAATGCCCGTTTTTGGCAGGTGACAATGCCCATTTTGTGTTGTAATGGTCTCTTAAAAGAATTCCAAGCTGTCTCGTGAGCTCAGATCTTTATATTATGAAGCTTCAGAACGACATCAAGTGATATTTAGGCAGAAATCACCTTTTATTAACTGCATTTGGCCTTCAATCAATTTTTGGCAAGTAAAAATGCCCATTTTTGGCAGGTCACAATGTCCATTTTGTGTTGTAATGGTCCTCTAAAAGAATTCCAAGCTGTCCTGTGAGCTCAGATCTTTATGTTATGAAGCTGCAGAACGACATCAAGTGATACTTAGGCAGAAATCACCTTTTATTAAATGCATTTGGCCATCAATCAATTTATGGCAAGTAAAATGCCCGTTTTTGGCAGGTGACAATGCCCATTTTGTGGTGTAATGGTCCTTTGAAACCTGGCTGTCTTGTGAGCTCAGATCTTTATATTATGAAGCTCCAGAACGACATCAATTCATATTTAGGCAGAAATAACCTTTTATTAACTACATTTGGCCTTCAATCAATTTTTGGGAAGTAAAAATCCCCATTTTTGGCAGGTGACAATGCCCATTTTGTGTTGTAATGGTCTTTTAAAAGATTTCCAAACTGTCCTGTAAGCTCAGATCATTATATTATGAAGCCCCAGAATGAGATCAATTCAGTTTTAGGCAGAAATCACCTTTTATTAACTGCATTTGGCCTTCAATCAATTTTTGGCAAGTAAAAATGCCCATTTTTGGGTGACAATGCCCATTTTGTATTGTAATGGTCCTTTGAAACCTGGCTGTCTTGTGAGCTCAGATCTTTATATTATGAAACTCCAGAATGACATCAAATGATATTTAGGCAGAAATCACCTTTTATTAACTGCATTTGGCCTTCAATCAATTTTTGGCAAGTAAAAATGCCCATTTTTGGCAGGTGACAATGCCCATTTTGTGTTGTAATGGTCCTTTGAAACCTAGCTGTCCTGTGAGCTCAAATCATTATATTACGATCTCCAGAATGAGATCAAGTCAGTCTTAGGCAGAAATCACCTTTCATTAAGTGCATTTGGCCTTCAATCAATTTTTGGTAGGTAAAAATGCCGATTTTTGGCAGGTGACAATGCCCATTTTGTGTTGTAATGGTCCTTTGAAACCTAGCTGTCCTGTGAGCTCAGAACATTATATTATGAAGCTCCAGAATGACATCAAGTGATATTTAGGCAGAAATCACCTTTTATTAACTGCATTTGGCCTTCAATCAATTTATGGCAAGTAAAAATGCCCGTTTTTGGCAGGTGACAATTTCCATTTTGTGTTGTAATGGTCCTTTGAAACCTAGCTGTCCTGTGAGCTCAGATCATTATATTCTGACGCTCCAGAATGAGATCAAGTCAGTTTTAGGCAGAAATCAAGTTTTATTAACTGCATTTGGCCTTCAATCAATTTTTGGCAAGTAAAATGCCTGGTTTGGCAGGTGACAATTTCCATTTTGTGTTGTAATGGTCCTTTGAAACCTAGCTGTCCTGTGAGCTCAGATCTTTATATTATGAAGCTCCAGAACGACATCAAGTGATATTTAGGCAGAAATCACCTTTCATTAAGTGCATTTGGCCTTCAATCAATTTTTGGCAAGTAAAAATGCCCATTTTTGGCAGGGTGACAATGTCCATTTTGTGGTGTAATGGTCCTTTGAAACCTGGCTGTCTTGTGAGCTCAGATCTTTATATTATGAAGCTCCATAACGACATCAAGTGATATTTAGGCAGAAATCACCTTTTATTAACTGCATTTGGCCTTCAATCAATTTTTGGCAAGTAAAAATGCCCAATTTTAGCAGGTGAAAATGCCCATTTTGTGTTGTAATGGTCTTTTAAAAGATTTCCAAGCTGTCCTATAAGCTCAGATCATTATATTATGAAGCCCCAGAATGAGATCAATTCAGTTTTAGGCAGAAATCACCTTTTATTAACTGCATTTGGCCTTCAATCGATTTTTGGCAAGTAAAAATGCCCGTTTTTGGCAGGGTGACAATGTCCATTTTGTGGTGTAATTGTCCTTTGAAACCTAGATGTCCTGTGAGCTCAGAAAATTATATTATGAAGCTCCAGAATGAGATCAAGTCAGTTTTTGTCAGAAATCACATTTCATTAAGTGCATTTGGCCTTCAATCAATTTTTGGCAAGTAAAAATGCCCATTTTTGTCAGGTGACAATGTCCATTTTGTGTTGTAATGGTCCTTTGAAACCGAGCTGTCCTGTGAGCTCAGATCATTATATTACGATCTCCAGAATGAGATCAAGTCAGTTTTAGGCAGAAATCACCTTTCATTAAGTGCATTTGACCTTAAATCAATTTTTGGCAAGTAAAAATGCCGATTTTTGGCAGGTGACAATGCCCATTTTGTGTTGTAATGGTCTTTTAAAAGATTTCCAAGCTGTCCTGTAAGCTCAGATCATTATATTATGAAGCCCCAGAATGAGATCAATTCAGTTTTAGGCAGAAATCACCTTTTATTAAATGCATTTGGCCATCAATCAATTTATGGCAAGTAAAATGCCCGTTTTTGGCAGGTGACAATGCCCATTTTGTGGTGTAATGGTCCTTTGAAACCTGGCTGTCTTGTGAGCTCAGATCTTTATATTATGAAGCTCCAGAACGACATCAATTCATATTTAGGCAGAAATAACCTTTTATTAACTACATTTGGCCTTCAATCAATTTTTGGGAAGTAAAAATCCCCATTTTTGGCAGGTGACAATGCCCATTTTGTGTTGTAATGGTCTTTTAAAAGATTTCCAAGCTGTCCTGTAAGCTCAGATCATTATATTATGAAGCCCCAGAATGAGATCAATTCAGTTTTAGGCAGAAATCACCTTTTATTAACTGCATTTGGCCTTCAATCAATTTTTGGCAAGTAAAAATGCCCATTTTTGGGTGACAATGCCCATTTTGTATTGTAATGGTCCTTTGAAACCTGGCTGTCTTGTGAGCTCAGCTCTTTATATTATGAAGCTCCAGAATGACATCAAATGATATTTAGGCAGAAATCACCTTTTATTAACTGCATTTGGCCTTCAATCAATTTTTGGCAAGTAAAAATGCCCATTTTTGGCAGGTGACAATGCCCATTTTGTGTTGTAATGGTCCTTTGAAACCTAGCTGTCCTGTGAGCTCAAATCATTATATTACGATCTCCAGAATGAGATCAAGTCAGTCTTAGGCAGAAATCACCTTTCATTAAGTGCATTTGGCCTTCAATCAATTTTTGGTAGGTAAAAATGCCGATTTTTGGCAGGTGACAATGCCCATTTTGTGTTGTAATGGTCCTTTGAAACCTAGCTGTCCTGTGAGCTCAGAACATTATATTATGAAGCTCCAGAATGACATCAAGTGATATTTAGGCAGAAATCACCTTTTATTAACTGCATTTGGCCTTCAATCAATTTATGGCAAGTAAAAATGCCCGTTTTTGGCAGGTGACAATTTCCATTTTGTGTTGTAATGGTCCTTTGAAACCTAGCTGTCCTGTGAGCTCAGAACATTATATTATGAAGCTCCAGAATGAGATCAAGTCAGTCTTAGGCAGAAATCTCCTTTTATTAACTGCATTTGGCCTTCAATCAATTTTTGGCAAGTAAAAATGCCGATTTTTGGCAGGTGACAATGCCCATTTTGTGTTGTAATGCTCCTTTGAAACCTAGCTGTCCTGTGAGCTCAGAACATTATATTATGAAGCTCCAGAATGAGATCAAGTCAGTCTTAGGCAGAAAACACCTTTCATTAAGTGCATTTGGCCTTCAATCAATTTTTGGCAAGTAAAAATGCCCGTTTTTGGCAGGTGACAATGCCCATTTTGTGTTGTAATGGTCTCTTAAAAGAATTCCAAGCTGTCTCGTGAGCTCAGATCTTTATATTATGAAGCTTCAGAACGACATCAAGTGATATTTAGGCAGAAATCACCTTTTATTAACTGCATTTGGCCTTCAATCAATTTTTGGCAAGTAAAAATGCCCATTTTTGGCAGGTCACAATGTCCATTTTGTGTTGTAATGGTCCTCTAAAAGAATTCCAAGCTGTCCTGTGAGCTCAGATCTTTATGTTATGAAGCTGCAGAACGACATCAAGTGATATTTAGGCAGAAATCACCTTTTATTAAATGCATTTGGCCATCAATCAATTTATGGCAAGTAAAATGCCCGTTTTTGGCAGGTGACAATGCCCATTTTGTGGTGTAATGGTCCTTTGAAACCTGGCTGTCTTGTGAGCTCAGATCTTTATATTATGAAGCTCCAGAACGACATCAATTCATATTTAGGCAGAAATAACCTTTTATTAACTACATTTGGCCTTCAATCAATTTTTGGGAAGTAAAAATCCCCATTTTTGGCAGGTGACAATGCCCATTTTGTGTTGTAATGGTCTTTTAAAAGATTTCCAAGCTGTCCTGTAAGCTCAGATCATTATATTATGAAGCCCCAAAATGAGATCAATTCAGTTTTAGGCAGAAATCACCTTTTATTAACTGCATTTGGCCTTCAATCAATTTTTGGCAAGTAAAAATGCCCATTTTTGGGTGACAATGCCCATTTTGTATTGTAATGGTCCTTTGAAACCTGGCTGTCTTGTGAGCTCAGATCTTTATATTATGAAACTCCAGAATGACATCAAATGATATTTAGGCAGAAATCACCTTTTATTAACTGCATTTGGCCTTCAATCAATTTTTGGCAAGTAAAAATGCCCATTTTTGGCAGGTGACAATGTCCATTTTGTGTTGTAATGGTCCTTTGAAACCTAGCTGTCCTGTGAGCTCAAATCATTATATTACGATCTCCAGAATGAGATCAAGTGATATTTAGGCAGAAATCACCTTTCATTAAGTGCATTTGGCCTTCAATCAATTTTTGGCAAGTAAAAATGCCCATTTTTGGCAGGGTGACAATGTCCATTTTGTGGTGTAATGGTCTTTTAAAAGATTTCCAAGCTGTCTTGTGAGCTCAGATCATTATATTATGAAGCCCCAAAATGAGATCAAGTCAGTTTTAGGCAGAAATCAAGTTTTATTAACTGCATTTGGCCTTCAATCAATTTTTGGCAAGTAAAATGCCTGGTTTGGCAGGTGACAATGCCCATTTTGTGGTGTAATGGTCCTTTGAAACCTGGCTGTCTTGTGAGCTCAGATCTTTATATTATGAAGCTCCAGAACGACATCAATTCATATTTAGGCAGAAATAACCTTTTATTAACTACATTTGGCCTTCAATCAATTTTTGGGAAGTAAAAATGCCCATTTTTGGCAGGTGACAATGCCCATTTTGTGTTGTAATGGTCTTTTAAAAGATTTCCAAGCTGTCCTGTAAGCTCAGATCATTATATTATGAAGCCCCAAAATGAGATCAATTCAGTTTTAGGCAGAAATCACCTTTTATTAACTGCATTTGGCCTTCAATCAATTTTTGGCAAGTAAAAATGCCCATTTTTGGGTGACAATGCCCATTTTGTATTGTAATGGTCCTTTGAAACCTGGCTGTCTTGTGAGCTCAGATCTTTATATTATGAAACTCCAGAATGACATCAAATGATATTTAGGCAGAAATCACCTTTTATTAACTGCATTTGGCCTTCAATCAATTTTTGGCAAGTAAAAATGCCCATTTTTGGCAGGTGACAATGCCCATTTTGTGTTGTAATGGTCCTTTGAAACCTAGCTGTCCTGTGAGCTCAAATCATTATATTACGATCTCCAGAATGAGATCAAGTCAGTCTTAGGCAGAAATCACCTTTCATTAAGTGCATTTGGCCTTCAATCAATTTTTGGTAGGTAAAAATGCCGATTTTTGGCAGGTGACAATGCCCATTTTGTGTTGTAATGGTCCTTTGAAACCTAGCTGTCCTGTGAGCTCAGAACATTATATTATGAAGCTCCAGAATGACATCAAGTGATATTTAGGCAGAAATCACCTTTTATTAACTGCATTTGGCCTTCAATCAATTTATGGCAAGTAAAAATGCCCGTTTTTGGCAGGTGACAATTTCCATTTTGTGTTGTAATGGTCCTTTGAAACCTAGCTGTCCTGTGAGCTCAGATCATTATATTCTGACGCTCCAGAATGAGATCAAGTCAGTTTTAGGCAGAAATCAAGTTTTATTAACTGCATTTGGCCTTCAATCAATTTTTGGCAAGTAAAATGCCTGGTTTGGCAGGTGACAATTTCCATTTCGTGTTGTAATGGTCCTTTGAAACCTAGCTGTCTTGTGAGCTCAGATCTTTATATTATGAAGCTCCAGAACGACATCAAGTGATATTTAGGCAGAAATCACCTTTCATTAAGTGCATTTGGCCTTCAATCAATTTTTGGCAAGTAAAAATGCCCATTTTTGGCAGGGTGACAATGTCCATTTTGTGGTGTAATGGTCCTTTGAAACCTGGCTGTCTTGTGAGCTCAGATCTTTATATTATGAAGCTCCATAACGACATCAAGTGATATTTAGGCAGAAATCACCTTTTATTAACTGCATTTGGCCTTCAATCAATTTTTGGCAAGTAAAAATGCCCAATTTTAGCAGGTGAAAATGCCCATTTTGTGTTGTAATGGTCTTTTAAAAGATTTCCAAGCTGTCCTATAAGCTCAGATCATTATATTATGAAGCCCCAGAATGAGATCAATTCAGTTTTAGGCAGAAATCACCTTTTATTAACTGCATTTGGCCTTCAATCGATTTTTGGCAAGTAAAAATGCCCGTTTTTGGCAGGGTGACAATGTCCATTTTGTGGTGTAATTGTCCTTTGAAACCTAGATGTCCTGTGAGCTCAGAAAATTATATTATGAAGCTCCAGAATGAGATCAAGTCAGTTTTTGTCAGAAATCACATTTCATTAAGTGCATTTGGCCTTCAATCAATTTTTGGCAAGTAAAAATGCCCATTTTTGTCAGGTGACAATGTCCATTTTGTGTTGTAATGGTCCTTTGAAACCGAGCTGTCCTGTGAGCTCAGATCATTATATTACGATCTCCAGAATGAGATCAAGTCAGTTTTAGGCAGAAATCACCTTTCATTAAGTGCATTTGACCTTAAATCAATTTTTGGCAAGTAAAAATGCCGATTTTTGGCAGGTGACAATGCCCATTTTGTGTTGTAATGGTCTTTTAAAAGATTTCCAAGCTGTCCTGTAAGCTCAGATCATTATATTATGAAGCCCCAGAATGAGATCAATTCAGTTTTAGCAGAAATCACCTTTTATTAACTGCATTTGGCCTTCAATCAATTTTTGGCAAGTAAAAATGCGCATTTTTGGGTGACAATGTCCATTTTGTATTGTAATGGTCCTTCGAAACCTGGCTGTCTTGTGAGCTCAGATCTTTATATTATGAAGCTCCAGAATGACATCAAGTGATATTTAGGCAGAAATCACCTTTTATTAACTGCATTTGGCCTTCAATCAATTTTTGGCAAGTAAAAATGCCCATTTTTGGCAGGTGACAATGCCCATTTTGTGTTGTAATGGTCCTTTGAAACCTAGCTGTCCTGTGAGCTCAAATCATTATATTACGATCTCCAGAATGAGATCAAGTCAGTTTTAGGCAGAAATCACCTTTCATTAAGTGCATTTGGCCTTAAATCAATTTTTGGCAAGTAAAAATGCCGATTTTTGGCAGGTGACAATTTCCATTTTGTGTTGTAATGGTCATTTGAAACCTAGCTGTCCTGTGAGCTCAGAACATTATATTATGAAGCTCCAGAATGAGATCAAGTCAGTCTTAGGCAGAAATCTCCTTTTATTAACTGCATTTGGCCTTCAATCAATTTTTGGCAAGTAAAAATGCCGATTTTTGGCAGGTGACAATGCCCATTTTGTGTTGTAATGCTCCTTTGAAACCTAGCTATCCTGTGAGCTCAGAACATTATATTATGAAGCTCCAGAATGAGATCAAGTCAGTCTTAGGCAGAAAACACCTTTCATTAAGTGCATTTGGCCTTCAATCAATTTTTGGCAAGTAAAAATGCCCGTTTTTGGCAGGTGACAATGCACATTTTGTGTTGTAATGGTCTCTTAAAAGAATTCCAAGCTGTCTCGTGAGCTCAGATCTTTATATTATGAAGCTTCAGAACGACATCAAGTGATATTTAGGCAGAAATCACCTTTTATTAACTGCATTTGGCCTTCAACAATTTTTGGCAAGTAAAAATGCCCATTTTTGGCAGGTCACAATGTCCATTTTGTGTTGTAATGGTCCTCTAAAAGAATTCCAAGCTGTCCTGTGAGCTCAGATCTTTATGTTATGAAGCTGCAGAACGACATCAAGTGATATTTAGGCAGAAATCACCTTTTATTAAATGCATTTGGCCATCAATCAATTTTTGGCAAGTAAAAATGTCCATTTTTGGCAGGGTGACAATGTCCATTTTGTGGTGTAATGGTCCTTTGAAACCTGGCTGTCTTGTGAGCTCAGATCTTTATATTATGAAGCTCCAGAACGACATCAAGTGATATTTAGGCAGAAATCACCTTTTATTAACTGCATTTGGCCTTCAGTCAATTTTTGGCAAGTAAAAATGCCCATTTTTGGCAGGTGACAATGCCCATTTTGTGTTGTAATGGTCTTTTAAAAGATTTCCAAGCTGTCCTATGAGCTCAGATCATTATATTATGAAGCCCCAGAATGAGATCAATTCAGTTTTAGGCAGAAATCACCTTTTATTAACTGCATTTGGCCTTCAATCGATTTTTGGCAAGTAAAAATGCCCATTTTTGGCAGGGGTGACAATGTCCATTTTGTGGTGTAATGGTCCTTTGAAACCGAGCTGTCCTGTGAGCTCAGATCATTATATTACGATCTCCAGAATGAGATCAAGTCAGTTTTAGGCAGAAATCACCTTTCATTAAGTGCATTTGGCCTTAAATCAATTTTTGGCAAGTAAAAATGCCCATTTTTGTCAGGTGACAATGTCCATTTTGTGTTGTAATGGTCCTTTGAAACCGAGCTGTCCTGTGAGCTCAGATCATTATATTACGATCTCCAGAATGAGATCAAGTCAGTTTTAGGCAGAAATCACCTTTCATTAAGTGCATTTGGCCTTAAATCAATTTTTGGCAAGTAAAAATGCCGATTTTTGGCAGGTGACAATGCCCATTTTGTGTTGTAATGGTCTTTTAAAAGATTTCCAACCTGTCCTGTAAGCTCAGATCATTATATTATGAAGCCCCAGAATGAGATCAATTCAGTTTTAGGCAGAAATCACCTTTTATTAACTGCATTTGGCCTTCAATCAATTTTTGGCAAGTAAAAATGCCCATTTTTGGGTGACAATGTCCATTTTGTATTGTAATGGTCCTTTGAAACCTGGCTGTCTTGTGAGCTCAGATCTTTATATTATGAAGCTCCAGAATGACATCAAGTGATATTTAGGCAGAAATCACCTTTTATTAACTGCATTTGGCCTTCAATCAGTTTTTGGCAATTAAAATGCCCGTTTTTGGCAGGTGACAATGCCCATTTTGTGGTGTAATGGTCCTTTGAAAGAATTCCAAGCTGTCCTGTGAGCTCAGATCTTTATATTAGAAGCTCCAGCACGACATCAAGTGATGTTTAGGCAGAAATCACCTTTCATTAAGTGCATTTGGCCTTCAATCAATTTTTGGCAGGTAAAAATGCCCATTTTTGGCAGGTGACAATGCCCATTTTGTGTTGTAATGGTCCTTTGAAACCTAGCTGTCCTGTGAGCTCAGAACATTATATTATGAAGCTCCAGAATGACATCAAGTGATATTTAGGCTGAAATCACCTTTTATTAACTGCATTTGGCCTTCAATCAATTTATGGCAAGTAAAAATGCCCGTTTTGGGCAGGTGACAATTTCCATTTTGTGTTGTAATGGTCCTTTGAAACCTAGCTGTCCTGTGAGCTCAGATCATTATATTCTGACGCTCCAGAAGGAGATCAAGTCAGTTTTCGGTAGAAATCAAGTTTTATTAGCTGCATTTGGCCTTCAATCAATTTTTGGCAAGTAAAATGCCTGGTTTGGCAGGTGACAATTTCCATTTTGTGTTGTAATGGTCCTTTGAAACCTAGCTGTCCTGTGAGCTCAGATCTTTATATTATGAAGCTCCAGAACGACATCAAGTGATATTTAGGCAGAAATCACCTTTCATTAAGTGCATTTGGCCTTCAATCAATTTTTGGCAAGTAAAAATGCCCATTTTTGGCAGGGTGACAATGTCCATTTTGTGGTGTAATGGTCCTTTGAAACCTGGCTGTCTTGTGAGCTCAGATCTTTATATTATGAAGCTCCATAACGACATCAAGTGATATTTAGGCAGAAATCACCTTTTATTAACTGCATTTGGCCTTCAATAAATTTTTGGCAAGTAAAAATGCCCATTTTTGGCAGGTGACAATGCCCATTTTGTGTTGTAATGGTCTTTTAAAAGATTTCCAAGCTGTCCTGTAAGCACAGATCATTATATTATGAAGCCCCAGAATGAGATCAATTCAGTTTTAGGCAGAAATCACCTTCCATTAAGTGCATTTGGCCTTAAATCAATTTTTGGCAAGTAAAAATGTCCATTTTTGGCAGGGTGACAATGTCCATTTTGTGGTGTAATGGTCCTTTGAAACCTGGCTGTCTTGTGAGCTCAGATCTTTATATTATGAAGCTCCAGATCGACATCAAGTGATATTTAGGCAGAAATCACCTTTTATTAACTGCATTTGGCCTTCAATCAATTTTTGGCAAGTAAAATTCCCATTTTTGGCAGGTGACAATGCCCATTTTGTGTTGTAATGGTCTTTTAAAAGATTTCCAAGCTGTCCTATAAGCTCTGATCATTATATTATGAAGCCCCAGAATGAGATCAAGTCAGTTTTTGTCAGAAATCACTTTTCATTAAGTGCATTTGGCCTTCAATCAATTTTTGGCAAGTAAAAATGGCCCATTTTTTTCAGGTGACAATGCCCATTTTGTGGTGTAATGGTCCTTTGAAACCTGGCTGTCCTGTGAGCTCAGATCATTATATTATGGAACTCCAGAGCAACATCAAGTGATATTTAGGCAGAAATCAACTTTTATTAACTGCATTTGGCCTTCAATCAGTTTTTTGGCAATTAAAATGCCCGTTTTTGGCAGGGTGACAATTTCCATTTTGTGGTGTAATGGTCCTTTGAAACCGAGCTGTCCTGTGAGCTCAGATCATTATATTATGGAACTCCAGAGCGACATCAAGTGATATTTATGCAGAAATCACCTTTTATTAACTGCATTTGGCCTTCAATCAGTTTTTGGCAATTAAAATGCCCGGTTTTTGGCAGGTGACAATGCCCATTTTGTGGTGTAATGGTCTTTTAAAAGATTTCTAAGCTGTCCTATAAGCTCAGGTCATTATATTATGAAGCCCCAGAATGAGATCAATTCAGTTTTAGGCAGAAATCACCTTTTATTAACTGCATTTGGCCTTCAATCGATTTTTGGCAAGTAAAAATGCCCATTTTTGGCAGGGTGACAATGTCCATTTTGTGGTGTAATGGTCCTTTGAAACCTAGGTGTCCTGTGAGCTCAGAACATTATATTATGAAGCTCCAGAATGAGATCAAGTCCGTTTTTGTCAGAAATCACCTTTTATTAACTGCATTTAGCCTTCAATCAATTTTTGGCAAGTAAAAATGCCCATTTTTGGCAGGTGACAATGCCCATTTTGTGTTGTAATGGTCCTTTGAAACCGAGCTGTCCTGTGAGCTCAGATCATTATATTATGAAGCTCCAGAGCGACATCAAGTGATATCTAGGCAGAAATCACCTTTTATTAACTGCATTTGGCCTTCAATCAGTTTTTGGCAAGTAAAATGTCCGTTTCTGGCAGGGTGACAATGCCCATTTTGTGTTGTAATGGTCCTTTGAAACCGAGCTGTCCTGTGAGCTCAGATCATTATATTACGATCTCCAGAATGAGATCAAGTCAGTTTTAGTTAGAAATCACCTTTCATTAAGTGCATTTGGCCTTCAATCAATTTTTGGCAAGTAAAAATTCCCGTTTTTGGCAGGTGACAATGTCCATTTTGTGTTGTAATGGTCCTTTGAAACCTTGCTGTCCTGTGAGCTCAGATCATTATATTACGATCTCCAGAATGAGATCAAGTCAGTTTTAGGCCGAAATCACCTTTCATTAACTGCATTTGGCCTTCAATCAATTTTTGGCAGGTAAAAATGCCGATTTTTGGCAGGTGACAATTTCCATTTTGTGTTGTAATGGTCCTTTGAAACCTTGCTGTCCTGTGAGCTCAGAACATTATATTATGGAGCTCCAGAATGAGATCAATTCAGTTTTAGACAGAAATCACCTTTCATTAACTGCATTTGGCCTTCAATCAATTTATGGCAAGTAAAAATGCCCGTTTTTGGCAGGTGACAATTTCCATTTTGTGTTGTAATGGTCCTTTGAAACCGAGCTGTCCTGTGAGCTCAGATCATTATATTACGATCTCCAGAATGAGATCAAGTCAGTTTTAGGCCGAAATCACCTTTCATTAAGTGCATTTGGCCTTCAATCAATTTTTGGCAAGTAAAAATGCCCGTTTTTGGCAGGGTGACAATGCCCATTTTGTGGTGTAATGGTCCTTTGAAACCGAGCTGTCCTGTGAGCTCAGATCATTATATTATGGAACTCCAGAGCGACATCAAGTGATATTTAGGCAGAAATCACCTTTTATTAACTGCATTTTCCCTTCAATGAATTTTTGGCAACTAAAAATGCCCATTTTTGGCAGGTCACAATGCCCATTTTGTGTTGTAATGGTCTTTTAAAAGATTTCCAAGCTGTCCTATAAGCTCAGATCAGTATATTATGAAGTCCCAGAATGAGATCAATTCAGTTTTAGGCAGAAATCACCTTTTATTAACTGCATTTGGCCTTCAATCGATTTTTGGCAAGTAAAAATGCCCGTTTTTGGCAGGGTGACAATGCCCATTTTGTGGTGTAATGGTCCTTTGAAACCGAGCTGTCCTGTGAGCTCAGATCATTATATTATGGAACTCCAGAGCGACATCAAGTGATATTTATGCAGAAATCACCTTTTATTAACTGCATTTTGCCTTCAATTAATTCTTGGCAAGTAAAAATGCACATTTTTGGCAGGTGACAATGCCCATTTTGTTTTGTAATGGTCCTTTGAAACCGAGCTGTCCTGTGAGCTCAGATCATTATATTATGAAGCTCCAGAGCGAGATCAAGTGATATCTAGGCAGAAATCACCTTTTATTAACTGCATTTGGCCTTCAATCAATTTTTGGCAAGTAAAAATTCCCGTTTTTGGCAGGTGACAATGTCCATTTTGTGTTGTAATGGTCCTTTGAAACCTAGCTGTCCTGTGAGCTCAGATCATTATATTACGATTTCCAGAATGAGATCAAGTCAGTTTTAGGCCGAAATCACCTTTCATTAAGTGCATTTGGCCTTCAATCAATTTTTGGCAGGTAAAAATGCCGATTTTTGGCAGGTGACAATGCCCATTTTGTGTTGTAATGGTCCTTTGAAACCTTGCTGTCCTGTGAGCTCAGAACATTATATTATGGAGCTCCAGAATGAGATTAATTCATTTTTTGACAGAAATCACCTTTTATTAACTGCATTTGGCCTTCAATCAATTTATGGCAAGTAAAAATGCCCGTTTTTGGCAGGTGACAATTTCCATTTTGTGTTGTAATGGTCCTTGAAACCTAGCTGTCCTGTGAGCTCAGATCATTATGTTCTGACGCTCCAGAATGAGATCAATTCAGTTTAAGGCAGAAATCACCTTTTATTAACTGCATTTGGCCTTCAATCGATTTTTGGCAAGTAAAAATGCCCATTTTTGGCAGGGTGACAATGTCCATTTTGTGGTGTAATGGTCCTTTGAAACCTAGCTGTCCTGTGAGCTCAGAACATTATATTATGAAGCTCCAGAATGAGATCAAGTCAGTTTTTGTCAGAAATCACCTTTTATTAACTGTATTTTGCCTTCAATCAATTTTTGGCAAGTAAAAATGCCCATTTTTGGCAGGTGACAATGCCCATTTTGTGTTGTAATGGTCCTTTGAAACCGAGCTGTCCTGTGAGCTCAGATCATTATATTATGAAGCTCCAGAGCGACATCAAGTGATATCTAGGCAAAAATCACCTTTTATTAACTGCATTTGGCCTTCAATCAGTTTTTGGCAAGTAAAATGTCCGTTTCTGGCAGGGTGACAATGCCCATTTTGTGTTGTAATGGTCCTTTGAAACCGAGCTGTCCTGTGAGCTCAGATCATTATATTACGATCTCCAGAATGAGATCAAGTCAGTTTTAGGCCGAAATCACCTTTCATTAAGTGCATTTGGCCTTCAATCAATTTTTGGCAAGTAAAAATTCCCGTTTTTGGCAGGTGACAATGTCCATTTTGTGTTGTAATGGTCCTTTGAAACCTAGCTGTCCTGTGAGCTCAGATCATTATAATACGATCTCCAGAATGAGATCAAGTCAGTTTTAGGCCGAAATCACCTTTCATTAAGTGCATTTGGCCTTCAATCAATTTTTGGCAGGTAAAAAATGCCCATTTTTGTGTTGTAATGGTCCTTTGAAACCTTGCTGTCCTGTGAGCTCAGAACATTATATTATGGAGCTCCAGATTGAGATCAATTCAGTTTTAGAGAGAAATCACCTTTTATTAACTGCATTTGGCCTTCAATCAATTTATGGCAAGTAAAAATTCCCGTTTTTGGCAGGTGACAATGTCCATTTTGTGTTGTAATGGTCCTTTGAAACCTAGCTGTCCTGTGAGCTCAGATCATTATATTACGATCTCCAGAATGAGATCAAGTCAGTTTTAGGCCGAAATCACCTTTCATTAAGTGCATTTGGCCTTCAATCAATTTTTGGCAGGTGACAATGCCCATTTTGTGTTGTAATGGTCTTTTAAAAGATTTCCAAGCTGTCCTATAAGCTCAGATCATTATATTATGAAGCCCCAGAATGAGATCAATTCAGTTTTAGGCAGAAATCACCTTTTATTAACTGCATTTGGCCTTCAATCGATTTTTGGCAGGTGACAATGCCCATTTTGTGTTGTAATGGTCTTTTAAAAGATTTCCAAGCTGTCCTATAAGCTCAGATCATTATATTATGAAGCCCCAGAATGAGATCAATTCAGTTTTAGGCAGAAATCACCTTTTATTAACTGCATTTGGCCTTCAATCGATTTTTGGCAAGTAAAAATGCCCATTTTTGGCAGGGTGACAATGTCCATTTTGTGGTGTAATGGTCCTTTGAAACCTAGCTGTCCTGTGAGCTCAGAACATTATATTATGAAGCTCCAGAATGAGATCAAGTCAGTTTTTGTCAGAAATCACCTTTTATTAACTGCATTTTGCCTTCAATCAATTTTTGGCAAGTAAAAATGCCCATTTTTGGCAGGTGACAATGCCCATTTTGTGTTGTAATGGTCCTTTGAAACCGAGCTGTCCTGTGAGCTCAGATCATTATATTATGAAGCTCCAGAGCGAGATCAAGTGATATCTAGGCAGAAATCACCTTTTATTAACTGCATTTGGCCTTCAATCAATTTTTGGCAAGTAAAAATTCCCGTTTTTGGCAGGTGACAATGTCCATTTTGTGTTGTAATGGTCCTTTGAAAACCGAGCTGTCCTGTGAGCTCAGATCATTATATTACGATCTCCAGAATGAGATCAAGTCAGTTTTAGGCCGAAATCACCTTTCATTAAGTGCATTTGGCCTTCAATCAATTTTTGGCAGGTAAAATGCCCATTTTTGGCAGGTGACAATGCCCATTTTGTGTTGTAATGGTCCGTTGAAACCTTGCTGTCCTGTGAGCTCAGAACATTATATTATGGAGCTCCAGAATGAGATTAATTTATTTTTTGACAGAAATCACCTTTTATTAACTGCATTTGGCCTTCAATCAATTTATGGCAAGTAAAAATGCCCGTTTTTGGCAGGTGACAATTTCCATTTTGTGTTGTAATGGTCCTTTGAAACCGAGCTGTCCTGTGAGCTCAGATCATTATATTACGATCTCCAGAATGAGATCAAGTCAGTTTTAGGCCGAAATCACCTTTCATTAAGTGCATTTGGCCTTCAATCAATTTTTGGCAAGTAAAAATGCCCGTTTTTGGCAGGTGACAATGTCTATTTTGTGTTGTAATCGTCCTTTAAAAGAATACCAAGCTGTCCTGTGAGCTCAGATCATTATATTATGAAGCTCCAGAACGACATCAAGTGATATTTAGTCCGAGATCACCTTTTATTAAATGCATTTGGCCTTCAATCAATTTATGGCAAGTAAAAATGCCCGTTTTTGGCAGGTGACAATTTCCATTTTGTGTTGTAATGGTCCTTTGAAACCTAGCTGTCCTGTGAGCTCAGATCATTATATTCTGACACTCCAGAATGAGATCAATTCAGTTTTAGGCAGAAATCACCTTTTATTAACTGCATTTGGCCTTCAATCGATTTTTGGCAAGTAAAAATGCCCATTTTTGGCAGGGTGACAATGTCCATTTTGTGGTGTAATGGTCCTTTGAAACCTAGCTGTCCTGTGAGCTCAGAACATTATATTATGAAGCTCCAGAATGAGATCAAGTCAGTTTTTGTCAGAAATCACCTTTTATTAACTGTATTTTGCCTTCAATCAATTTTTGGCAAGTAAAAATGCCCATTTTTGGCAGGTGACAATGCCCATTTTGTGTTGTAATGGTCCTTTGAAACCGAGCTGTCCTGTGAGCTCAGATCATTATATTATGAAGCTCCAGAGCGATATCAAGTGATATCTAGGCAGAAATCACCTTTTATTAACTGCATTTGGCCTTCAATCAGTTTTTGACAAGTAAAATGTCCGTTTCTGGCAGGGTGACAATGCCCATTTTGTGTTGTAATGGTCCTTTGAAACCGAGCTGTCCTGTGAGCTCAGATCATTATATTACGATCTCCAGAATGAGATCAAGTCAGTTTTAGGCCGAAATCACCTTTCATTAAGTGCATTTGGCCTTCAATCAATTTTTGGCAGGTAAAAATGCCCATTTTGTGTTGTAATGGTCCTTTGAAACCTTGCTGTCCTGTGAGCTCAGAACATTATATTATGGAGCTCCAGATTGAGATCAATTCAGTTTTAGACAGAAATCACCTTTTATTAACTGCATTTGGCCTTCAATCAATTCATGGCAAGTAAAAATTCCCGTTTTTTGGCAGGTGACAATGTCCATTTTGTGTTGTAATGGTCCTTTGAAACCTAGCTGTCCTGTGAGCTCAGATCATTATATTACGATCTCCAGAATGAGATCAAGTCAGTTTTAGGCCGAAATCACCTTTCATTAAGTGCATTTGGCCTTCAATCAATTTTTGTCAGGTGACAATGCCCATTTTGTGTTGTAATGGTCCTTTGAAACCTTGCTGTCCTGTGAGCTCAGAACATTATATTATGGATCTCCAGAATGAGATCAATTCAGTTTTAGACCGAAATCACCTTTTATTAACTGCATTTGGCCTTCAATCAATTTATGGCAAGTAAAAATGCCCGTTTTTGGCAGGTGACAATGTCCATTTTGTGTTGTAATGGTCCTTTAAAAGATTTCCAAGCTGTCCTGTGAGCTCAGATCTTTATATTATAAAGCTCCAGAAAGACATAAAGTGATATTTAGGCAGAAATCACCTTTTATTAACTGCATTTGGCCTTCAATCAATTTTTGGCAAGTAAAAATGCCCGTTTTTGGCAGGTGACAATGTCTATTTTGTGTTGTAATCGTCCTTTAAAAGAATACCAAGCTGTCCTGTGAGCTCAGATCATTATATTATGAAGCTCCAGAACGACATCAAGTGATATTTAGTCCGAGATCACCTTTTATTAAATGCATTTGGCCTTCAATCAATTTATGGCAAGTAAAAATGCCCGTTTTTGGCAGGTGACAATTTCCATTTTGTGTTGTAATGGTCCTTTGAAACCTAGCTGTCCTGTGAGCTCAGATCATTATATTCTGACACTCCAGAATGAGATCAATTCAGTTTTAGGCAGAAATCACCTTTTATTAACTGCATTTGGCCTTCAATCGATTTTTGGCAAGTAAAAATGCCCATTTTTGGCAGGGTGACAATGTCCATTTTGTGGTGTAATGGTCCTTTGAAACCTAGCTGTCCTGTGAGCTCAGAACATTATATTATGAAGCTCCAGAATGAGATCAAGTCAGTTTTTTGTCAGAAATCACCTTTCATTAACTGTATTTTGCCTTCAATCAATTTTTGGCAAGTAAAAATGCCCATTTTTGGCAGGTGACAATGCCCATTTTGTGTTGTAATGGTCCTTTGAAACCGAGCTGTCCTGTGAGCTCAGATCATTATATTATGAAGCTCCAGAGCGATATCAAGTGATATCTAGGCAGAAATCACCTTTTATTAACTGCATTTGGCCTTCAATCAGTTTTTGGCAAGTAAAATGTCCGTTTCTGGCAGGGTGACAATGCCCATTTTGTGTTGTAATGGTCCTTTGACACCGAGCTGTCCTGTGAGCTCAGATCATTATATTACGATCTCCAGAATGAGATCAAGTCAGTTTTAGGCCGAAATCACCTTTCATTAAGTGCATTTGGCCTTCAATCAATTTTTGGCAAGTAAAAATTCCCGTTTTTTGGCAGGTGACAATGTCCATTTTGTGTTGTAATGGTCCTTTGAAACCTAGCTGTCCTGTGAGCTCAGATCATTATATTACGATCTCCAGAATGAGATCAAGTCAGTTTTAGGCCGAAATCACCTTTCATTAAGTGCATTTGGCCTTCAATCAATTTTTGGCAGGTAAAAATGCCCATTTTGTGTTGTAATGGTCCTTTGAAACCTTGCTGTCCTGTGAGCTCAGAACATTATATTATGGAGCTCCAGATTGAGATCAATTCAGTTTTAGACAGAAATCACCTTTTATTAACTGCATTTGGCCTTCAATCAATTCATGGCAAGTAAAAATTCCCGTTTTTGGCAGGTGACAATGTCCATTTTGTGTTGTAATGGTCCTTTGAAACCTAGCTGTCCTGTGAGCTCAGATCATTATATTACGATCTCCAGAATGAGATCAAGTCAGTTTTAGGCCGAAATCACCTTTCATTAAGTGCATTTGGCCTTCAATCAATTTTTGTCAGGTGACAATGCCCATTTTGTGTTGTAATGGTCCTTTGAAACCTTGCTGTCCTGTGAGCTCAGAACATTATATTATGGATCTCCAGAATGAGATCAATTCAGTTTTAGACCGAAATCACCTTTTATTAACTGCATTTGGCCTTCAATCAATTTATGGCAAGTAAAAATGCCCGTTTTTGGCAGGTGACAATGTCCATTTTGTGTTGTAATGGTCCTTTAAAAAGATTTCCAAGCTGTCCTGTGAGCTCAGATCTTTATGTTATAAAGCTCCAGAAAGACATAAAGTGATATTCAGGCAGAAATCACCTTTTATTAACTGCATTTGGCCGATTTTTGGCAGGTGACAATGTCTATTTTGTGTTGTAATCGTCCTTTAAAAGAATACCAAGCTGTCCTGTGAGCTCAGATCATTATATTATGAAGCTCCAGAACGACATCAAGTGATATTTAGTCCGAGATCACCTTTTATTAAATGCATTTGGCCTTCAATCAATTTATGGCAAGTAAAAATGCCCGTTTTTGGCAGGTGACAATTTCCATTTTGTGTTGTAATGGTCCTTTGAAACCTAGCTGTCCTGTGAGCTCAGATCATTATATTCTGACACTCCAGAATGAGATCAATTCAGTTTTAGGCAGAAATCACCTTTTATTAACTGCATTTGGCCTTCAATCGATTTTTGGCAAGTAAAAATGCCCATTTTTGTCAGGGTGACAATGTCCATTTTGTGGTGTAATGGTCCTTTGAAACCTAGCTGTCCTGTGAGCTCAGAACATTATATTATGAAGCTCCAGAATGAGATCAAGTCAGTTTTTGTCAGAAATCACCTTTCATTAACTGTATTTTGCCTTCAATCAATTTTTGGCAAGTAAAAATGCCCATTTTTGGCAGGTGACAATGCCCATTTTGTGTTGTAATGGTCCTTTGAAACCGAGCTGTCCTGTGAGCTCAGATCATTATATTATGAAGCTCCAGAGCGATATCAAGTGATATCTAGGCAGAAATCACCTTTTATTAACTGCATTTGGCCTTCAATCAGTTTTTGGCAAGTAAAATGTCCGTTTCTGGCAGGGTGACAATGCCCATTTTGTGTTGTAATGGTCCTTTGAAACCGAGCTGTCCTGTGAGCTCAGATCATTATATTACGATCTCCAGAATGAGATCAAGTCAGTTTTAGGCCGAAATCACCTTTCATTAAGTGCATTTGGCCTTCAATCAATTTTTGGCAAGTAAAAATTCCCGTTTTTGGCAGGTGACAATGTCCATTTTGTGTTGTAATGGTCCTTTGAAACCTAGCTGTCCTGTGAGCTCAGATCATTATATTACGATCTCCAGAATGAGATCAAGTCAGTTTTAGGCCGAAATCACCTTTCATTAAGTGCATTTGGCCTTCAATCAATTTTTGGCAGGTAAAAATGCCCATTTTGTGTTGTAATGGTCCTTTGAAACCTTGCTGTCCTGTGAGCTCAGAACATTATATTATGGAGCTCCAGATTGAGATCAATTCAGTTTTAGACAGAAATCACCTTTTATTAACTGCATTTGGCCTTCAATCAATTCATGGCAAGTAAAAATTCCCGTTTTTGGCAGGTGACAATGTCCATTTTGTGTTGTAATGGTCCTTTGAAACCTAGCTGTCCTGTGAGCTCAGATCATTATATTACGATCTCCAGAATGAGATCAAGTCAGTTTTGCGACAAAATC
>CM041733.1:0-42274 GCA_023373845.1 Nibea coibor | reverse complement strand
ACAAATTTCACACTACAGACACGATTTATACATAAAAACGTAGGAAAATTTGTCAGCGTCGCATAAATACCACTGCTGAAGCTGTGAGTATTATAGTTTTGGCCTGACACACAGAGATTCCCCACCCACACCCCTCCATAGGCGGCAATGTTAATTTGAGAGGAGAAATTACCAGAAGCAGCAGGGAGCATCTGCTCTTTACCTGACGACCCAGACCAGAGTTTTTAACATTTCGCTCTCAAACTGGGCACAGAGCTGGTCGAGAAGTAGCCGCCGATCACGAATATTTCGGCTTTTGGATACGACACACCGTTTGGCATTTAATGTTGTCTGTTCGAGGCCCTTCATTTGCTTTCTCTCTCCCTCTCTCTGGGTATTTCCAACTGAAATTATACCAGGTGCATTAACTGCTCTGCTGATTAGGGCCCAGCAGTTGGTCCTGGTTGCTTGGCAACCTTAAGCCTGCCTGAGGGAGGAGAGGGGGGAGGGGCTATTTTCACTGTTGTTGATGTATCAAATGCTATACGTTTAATGTTGGCCATTTTATGCTTCTCTCTCACAGACACAGACAGTAACACACACATGTGCACACACACACACACACGTCTAACGACTTACTACTAGTTGTTTCAGCTACTTTCACACTTATACTATTCTACTTTTTCAGCTAATTTCACACTTCATTCTACTAGTCTACTTTTTTCAGCTAATTTCACGCTTTCCTATACTATTCTACTTTTTTCAGCTAATTTCACACTTTATTCTACTATTCTACTGTTTTCAGCTAATTTCACACTTTATTATGCTATTCTACTTTTTTCAGCTAATTTCACACTTTATTCTACTATTTTATTTTTTCAGCTAATTTCAGATAGAGAGACACACAGACAGTCACACACGCTTGCACACACATACACACACACATCTAACTAGTTACTACTAGTTGTTTCAGCTACTTTCACACTTATACTACTCTACTTTTTCAGGTAATTTCACACTTTATTATACTATTCTACATGTTTACGCTTTATTCTACTATTCTACTTTTTTCAGCTAATTTCACACTTTTCTCTACTATTCTACATTTTTCACCTAATTTCACACATTATTATGCTATTCTACTTTTTTCAGCTAATTTCACACTTTTTTCTACTATTCTACATTTTTCAGCTAATTTCACACATTATTATGCTATTCTACATATTTCGGATAATTTCACATTTTCTTCTACTATTCTACCTTTTCATCTAATTTTACACTTTATTCTACTATTCTACTTATTTCAGCTGAATTTACACTTTATTATACTATTCTACATATTTCACACTTTGTTATACAATTCTAATTACTTCATCTAATTTCACGCTTTCTTATACTATTCTAACATTTTCTACAATTCTACCTTTTCATACAAATTTGTACAGTATTACACAACATTGTACCACTTCATACTGTTCTACTGTTTTTAGCTCATTTCACATTTTTTAGATATGCATTGTTTGGCCTTTTCAAGCTTTATTGTATACAGACGGCGAAAGAGTGACAGGTATGTGGGAACGCCGTGCGACGACGGGCGGCAGAGGGCCCCCACACCGTATTTCCGCAGGAAATGCAGTTTTCTAGTTAGTGCCGAGTGCCTTCGATACGAGGCAACTAGTCCCATAGCAAAGCTATGGGACTAGTTGCCTCGTGCCGAAGGCACGAGGCAACTATTGTTCTCCTGCGTGTTTTTTGGCAGTTTTATTATTATTATTATTCATTTTCCGCCCTTTTTCGGCAATTAATACAGCCCGAACCGGCCACGGGACCCCCAACAAGTAAATTAACAAAATGTGTGTTTTCATCCCGAATCGACTGCTTCTTAAAAATCGAAAAAATTCGAGAAAAATTCGCGAATATTTCCCCAAAAAACCGAAGAAAATTTCCCATAAGAATGAATGGAAAACCCCGAAAAAAATAAAAATTAAACACACATTTTCAAAAATGAACTGCTCTGGCATACTTTCACCGAGAGACTTCATTTAAACTTTAAAATGGAGGTACTCTTGCCTTCTCTTCATCTATTCATGTCACTTATCGACACCTTTTACAGTTTTTAAACTATCGAGGCTCAAAAGTGAGAAGGTTTTTGGTCAAATTTCGGGCTTTATAATGGGTGTGTATTGGGTGGAATGTTTTTGCCAGAGTGGATGACATCATCACCCAGAGTGTGGAGGAGAGAAAAAAATCGGTCAAAAAATAAAACATAAACTGCTCCTGTGGCCACAAATTTCACACTACAGACATGATTTATACATAAAAACGTAGGGAAATTTGTCGGCGTCGCATAGATACCACTGCTGAAACTGTGAGTATTATAGTTTTGGCCTGACACACAGAGATTTCCCACCCACACCCATCCACAGTCCCATAGCCTCCCATATTAAAAAGGCGGGAAATTTTCTGGAGGAAAGCAGAAGTAACCTTTCTTTGAATCGATTTTAATAGGTCATATTTCTTCATTTTACACACAAACTGCATATCTAGACGATCAGGAAAGCCTCTAGATGCCCAAACTTAAGTCGGTTCAATGATTGGAAATACGGTTTGGCCAGATATCCTTCCTGTTCGAGGCATGGTCTCAGCATTTTCTCCCCCTCTCTCTGTCTTCCAACTGAAATTCAAACTGCTGCACTAACTGCCCGGCGGCGGCCATCTTAGCAGTTATTTTCAGTTAATTTGAATTTGTCTGTGTAAAATGACACAGACAGCAGAGCAGCTAGCGCATTAGCACTAGCCACTAACTGACAGACATTAACACAGGCAACTCAAGCAAGACATTTTCTGTGGTGACCGTCAATCTGTGTTGTTTGTGTTTAAATCTGCTGTTGCTGTGCCTATGATGCGACATATATCAGCAGTTATTGTCAGTTAATTTGAATTTGTCTGTGTAAAATGACAGAGAGAGACAGCAGAGCAGCTAGCGCGTTAGTGGCTAGCGCTGACACGCTAACAATTAGCCACTAACAGGCCTGTGTGAAATCATAACATAATTTAATAGGTCATATTTCTTCATTTGACACACAAACTGCATATCTAGACGATCAGGAAAGTCTCTAGATGCCCAAACTTAAGTCGGTTCAATGATTGGAAATACGGTTTGGCCAGATATCCTTCCTGTTCGAGGCATGGTCTCAGCATTTTCTCCCCCTCTCTCTGTCTTCCAACTGAAATGCACTAACTGCCCAGCGGCGGCCATCTTAGCAGTTATTGTCAGTTAATTTGAATTTGTCTGTGTAAAATGACACAGACAGCAGAGCAGCTAGCGCATTAGCACTAGCCACTAACTGACATACATTAACACAGGCAACTGAAGCAAGACATTTTCTGTGGTGACCGTCAATCTGTGTTTAAATCTGCTGTTGCTGTGCCTATGATCCAACATATATCAGCAGTTATTGTCAGTTAATTTGAATTTGTCTGTGTAAAAATGACAGAGAGAGACAGCAGAGCAGCTAGCGTGTTAGCGCTAGCCTCTAACTGACAGACAGTAACAGACACAGAGAGACTGGCCGACACAGACAAGCACAGAGACAGACAAGACAAACACACCACACACACACACACACAGACACACACACACCTACACCTAATTCAGCTCATTTAGGACATTACTACTATATTGACCTTATACAAACCTCAGTTAGCATGTTAGCATTAGCATGTTAGCATTATCATCTATTTCATTTTTAGTGGCTAAAAAGTATGCTCATTGCTAATATTAGCAGCATATGCTAAAATTAGTGGCTAGTGCGTTAGCGCTAGCTAGTCATGTGTGTAAATATTACTATTTGGGTTGTGCTTTTTCAGTACAAAATCCCGGCAACAGCCCACTCGGCACTTTCAAAATTTCCGCGGGAATTTTCTAGTTAGTGCCGAGTGCCTTCGATACGAGGCAACTAGTCCCATAGCAAAGCTATGGGACTAGTTGCCTCGTGCCGAAGTTCTCCTGCGTGTTTTTTGGCAGTTTTATTATTATTATTATTCATTTTCCGCCCTTTTTCGGCAATTAATACAGCCCGAACCGGCCACGGGACCCCCAACAAGTAAATTAACAAAATGTGTGTTTTCATCCCGAATCGACTGCTTCTTAAAAATCGAAAAAATTCGAGAAAAATTCGCGAATATTTCCCCAAAAAACCGAAGAAAATTTCCCATAAGAATGAATGGAAAACCCCGAAAAAAATAAAAATTAAACACACATTTTCAAAAATGAACTGCTCTGGCATACTTTCACCGAGAGACTTCATTTAAACTTTAAAATGGAGGTACTCTTGCCTTCTCTTCATCTATTCATGTCACTTATCGACACCTTTTACAGTTTTTAAACTATCGAGGCTCAAAAGTGAGAAGGTTTTTGGTCAAATTTCGGGCTTTATAATGGGTGTGTATTGGGTGGAATGTTTTTGCCAGAGTGGATGACATCATCACCCAGAGTGTGGAGGAGAGAAAAAAATCGGTCAAAAAATAAAACATAAACTGCTCCTGTGGCCACAAATTTCACACTACAGACATGATTTATACATAAAAACGTAGGGAAATTTGTCGGCGTCGCATAGATACCACTGCTGAAACTGTGAGTATTATAGTTTTGGCCTGACACACAGAGATTTCCCACCCACACCCATCCACAGTCCCATAGCCTCCCATATTAAAAAGGCGGGAAATTTTCTGGAGGAAAGCAGAAGTAACCTTTCTTTGAATCGATTTTAATAGGTCATATTTCTTCATTTTACACACAAACTGCATATCTAGACGATCAGGAAAGCCTCTAGATGCCCAAACTTAAGTCGGTTCAATGATTGGAAATACGGTTTGGCCAGATATCCTTCCTGTTCGAGGCATGGTCTCAGCATTTTCTCCCCCTCTCTCTGTCTTCCAACTGAAATTCAAACTGCTGCACTAACTGCCCGGCGGCGGCCATCTTAGCAGTTATTTTCAGTTAATTTGAATTTGTCTGTGTAAAATGACACAGACAGCAGAGCAGCTAGCGCATTAGCACTAGCCACTAACTGACAGACATTAACACAGGCAACTCAAGCAAGACATTTTCTGTGGTGACCGTCAATCTGTGTTGTTTGTGTTTAAATCTGCTGTTGCTGTGCCTATGATGCGACATATATCAGCAGTTATTGTCAGTTAATTTGAATTTGTCTGTGTAAAATGACAGAGAGAGACAGCAGAGCAGCTAGCGCGTTAGTGGCTAGCGCTGACACGCTAACAATTAGCCACTAACAGGCCTGTGTGAAATCATAACATAATTTAATAGGTCATATTTCTTCATTTGACACACAAACTGCATATCTAGACGATCAGGAAAGTCTCTAGATGCCCAAACTTAAGTCGGTTCAATGATTGGAAATACGGTTTGGCCAGATATCCTTCCTGTTCGAGGCATGGTCTCAGCATTTTCTCCCCCTCTCTCTGTCTTCCAACTGAAATGCACTAACTGCCCAGCGGCGGCCATCTTAGCAGTTATTGTCAGTTAATTTGAATTTGTCTGTGTAAAATGACACAGACAGCAGAGCAGCTAGCGCATTAGCACTAGCCACTAACTGACATACATTAACACAGGCAACTGAAGCAAGACATTTTCTGTGGTGACCGTCAATCTGTGTTTAAATCTGCTGTTGCTGTGCCTATGATCCAACATATATCAGCAGTTATTGTCAGTTAATTTGAATTTGTCTGTGTAAAAATGACAGAGAGAGACAGCAGAGCAGCTAGCGTGTTAGCGCTAGCCTCTAACTGACAGACAGTAACAGACACAGAGAGACTGGCCGACACAGACAAGCACAGAGACAGACAAGACAAACACACCACACACACACACACACAGACACACACACACCTACACCTAATTCAGCTCATTTAGGACATTACTACTATATTGACCTTATACAAACCTCAGTTAGCATGTTAGCATTAGCATGTTAGCATTATCATCTATTTCATTTTTAGTGGCTAAAAAGTATGCTCATTGCTAATATTAGCAGCATATGCTAAAATTAGTGGCTAGTGCGTTAGCGCTAGCTAGTCATGTGTGTAAATATTACTATTTGGGTTGTGCTTTTTCAGTACAAAATCCCGGCAACAGCCCACTCGGCACTTTCAAAATTTCCGCGGGAATTTTCTAGTTAGTGCCGAGTGCCTTCGATACGAGGCAACTAGTCCCATAGCAAAGCTATGGGACTAGTTGCCTCGTGCCGAAGGCACGAGGCAACTATTGTTCTCCTGCGTGTTTTTTGGCAGTTTTATTGGTGTGGGGGCCCAGAGGGCTCCCACACTATTGTTATTCAAATCTTTATTATTATTATTATTATTTTTCTTCTTCCGTACGTTTTTCGGCACTCCAAGGATCCTACAAATTTTGTACTACAAAAACAAAACTTATATCACTAGATTCAGCTCATTCAGCACATGCTGGCTTATCAAAAAACTTTTTTCTAATATTAATATTTTACAAATTATTCAACTTTTTCTACAAATTTTTTCCCATTTGAAATACATTGTACAAACTTCAAATCTTTCTACAAAACTTCTACAAACATTCTACATTTTGAACTACTTCTACTACTACTACAGACTTCATTCAAACTTCAAAATGTACACAAGATATTAAACTATTAAACTCGTATTTAACTTTTTTAAAAATCTTTTACCGTTTTTAAACTATGAAGGCTCAAAGGTGAGAAGGGTTTTGATCAAAATTCAGGATTTATAATGGGTGTGTATTGGACGGAATCTTTTGGGCCACAGTGGATGACATCATCAGCTAGAGTGTGGAGGAGAGAAAAAATCGGTCAAAAAATAAAACGTAAACTGCTCCTGTGGCCACAAATTTCACACTACAGACATGATTTATACATAAAAACGTAGGAAAATTTGTCAGCGCCTCATAGATACCACTGCTGAAGCTGTGAGTATTATAGTTTTGGCCTGACACACAGAGATTCCCCACCCACACCCCTCCACACCTCCATAGGCGGCAATGTTAATTTGAGAGGAGAAATTACCAGAAGCAGCGGGGAGCATCTGCTCTTTACCTGACGACCCAGACCAGAGTTTTTAACATTTCGCTCTCAAACTGGGCACGGAACTGGTCGAGAAGTAGCCGCCGATCACGAATATTTCGGCTTTTGGATACGACACACCGTTTGGCATTTAATGTTGTCTGTTTGAGGCCCTTCATTTGCTTTCTCTCTCCCTCTCTCTGGGTATTTCCAACTGAAATTATACCAGGTGCATTAACTGCTCTGCTGATTAGGGCCCAGCAGTTGGTCCTGGTTGCTTGGCAACCTTAAGCCTGCCTGAGGGAGGAGAGGGGGGAGGGGCTATTTTCACTGTTGTTGATGTATCAAATGCTATATGTTTAATGTCGGCCATTTTATGCTTCTCTCTCACAGACACAAACACAGACAGTAACACACACACACACACACCTAACTACTTACTACTAGTTGTTTCAGATACTTTTACACTTATACTATTCTACTTTTTTCAGCTAATCTCACACTTTATTATACTATTCTACATGTTTCACACTTTCTTATGCTATTCTAATTACTTCAGCCAATTTCATACTTTATTCTACTATTCTACATATTTCAGCTAATTTCACACTTTATTCTACTATTCTCCTTTTTTCAGCTAATTTCATACTTTATCATGCTATTCTACTTTTTTCAGCTAATTTCACACTTTATTCTACTATTCTCCTTTTTTCAGCTCATTTCACACTTTATTATGCTATTCTACATATTTCAGCTAATTTCACACTTTATTATGCTATTCTACCTTTTTTTAACTGATTTCACACGTTATTATGTTCTACATATTTCAGCTAATTTCACACTTTATTCTACTATTCTACTTTTTTCAGCTAATTTCACACTTTATTATGCTATTCTACATAGTTCAGCTAAATTCACACTTTATTATGCTATTCTACCTTTTTTTTAACTGATTTCACACGTTATTATGTTCTACTTTTTTCAGCTAATTTCACACTTTCTTATTATGCTATTCTACTTTTTTCAGCTAATATCACACTTAATTCTATTATTCTACATATTATACATGCTATTCTACTTTTTTCAGCTAATATCACACTTAATTCTATTATTCTACATATTATACATGCTATTCTACTTTTTTCAGCTAATTTCACACTTTCTTATAATACTATTCTAATTACTTCAGCTACTTTTTTCAGCTGATTTTCCATATCATAATGCTATTCTACTTTTTTCAGCTAATTTCTCACTTTATTATGCTATTCTAATTACTTCAGCTACTCTATCTATCTATCTATCTATCTATCTATCTATCTATCTATCTATCTATCTAAAGACTCGTTAACTATCACGAGAAGAATGACTCGTTCTCTCCTGAGAACTGTCATACTCATATTCACTGTCGGTTATTTCGACATCTCAAGAAAATGAATTCGTTATCACGAGAAAACGGAGGAAATAAAATTTATGAATACACGATCGCTTAGGGCTTCAGTACTATGATATATAAATACACACATTTTGTCCCATTTTACAAGCTTTTGCGTTTGATACCAGAATGCCCGAGTGCCCATGAACGCATCATTAATTTTTACGACGCCACAGCGCAGCACTCGTCACTGTGTTTGTCAGTGTGAGAAGGTGAGTAGCCTTGATTTCTCTGTTAACCGCAAACATTTTCTACAGTGCAAATGTGCTTTTGGCGTTTGTATTAAAGTGGTTGTCTAACTCAACATAAATATAATTCCGAAATATGTACCTGTGTAGGCATTGCAAAAACGTTATTGTTGTTGTAACTTACAGTGGCCATATTAATGCTAGCGACGATGCTAACGCTAGCGGCGATGCTAGCGCGACGAGTAACACTAGCGGTGATGCTAGCGCGACGAAGCTAACTCAACCATAGCCATGATGGCCATATAATATTTTAATGTATTAGAAATAATATAAATATAATACATTAGCTGAAATCATTGAAGTACAATATTATATAAAAAAGTGAAAATAGCCCCCTCCCCCGCCGTCCCTTATCTTGAGGTTGCTAAGTAACCAGGGCCAACTGGCGGGCCCTAATCAGAGCGGAGCAGTTGGCGCAGGTGTGTGCGTTGTAATTGGAAATGCTAGCATCGGGGACGCTAATGCTAACTCTATCCTAGTTTACAGACAAAACAACAAGCAATTAAGGATTTATCTCCACGAAACATCAGAACATGTTTTATTCACCAAGCTAAGCTATTATACTACTAGTAGTACTACTATAGCTACTACACTAACACCAAAATAAAGCAGGGTTGTGTAATTAAAGGAAATGAAATCCTAGCTGCACACCCGACAATCTTTGTGTTAAGTGAAAATGAGGTGTGTTTAATATGTACCATGTCAATATGTAATATGTAAATACCTGTAAGCTTAAAAACCTAAGGTTACCCCAACTAATCTAAACAAACTTTATAAACTAACTTAAACTAAACCAACTTTATGGTAAAAAAAAACAAAAAAAAAAAAATTATGTATTATTTATGAGAATACTATTGAAATTAATCTTGATTTACACATTACATATATTGATTATATGATGCTGCTAATATTTAACAATAGTGATCCAGCTGTGTAATGCAGGCACTGTTTTCTGTCTACAGACAAGCATACATCCAGCCCTGTGCTTTGGTTGGTAAGTAGAATTATTATTGTTATTCTTATTGTTGTTATTTGTAATCCATATATAATATATCACACTATCCTCCTTGGGACTTTTCATCACATTAGCACTAGCCACTAACTGACAGACATTAACACAGGCAACTGAAGCAAGACATTTTCTGTGGTGACCGTCAATCTGTGTTGTTTGTGTTTAAATCTGCTGTTGCTGTGCCTATGATGCGACATATATCAGCAGTTATTGTCAGTTAATTTGAATTTGTCTGTGTAAAATGACAGAGAGAGACAGTAGAGCAGCTAGCGCATTAGTGGCTAGCGCTGACACGCTAGCAATTGGCCACTAACAGGCCTGTGTGAAATCATAACATAATTTAATAGGTCATATTTCTTCATTTTACACACAAACTGCATATCTAAACGATCAGAAAAGTCTCTAGATGCCCAAACTTAAGTCGGTTCAATGATTGGAAATACGGTTTGGCCAGATATCCTTTCTGTTCGAGGCGTAGTCTCAGCATTTTCTCCCCTAATTCAAACTGCTGCACTAACTGCCCAGAGGCGGCCATCTTAGCAGTTATTGTCAGTTAATTTGAATTTGTCTGTGTAAAATGACACAGACAGCAGAGCCCTCTAACTGACAGACAGTTACACAGACACATAGACAGACCTACACAGAGACAGACAAGATAAACACACCACACATACACACACACACACACACCTAACTTCCACTAATTTTGTACTACAGAAATAAAAATTATGTCACCAGATTCGGCTCATTTAGGACATTACTACTACACTGACCTCATACAAACCTTTTACAAACCGTCTACAATGAGCTAACGCGCTAGCTGCTCATTGTATGTGTTACTGTCTGTCAGTTATTAGCCACTAACTGACAGACAGTAACACAGACAGAGAGACTGGCCGACACAGACAAGCACAGAGACAGACAAGACGAACACACCACACACACACACACACACACACACACACCTAACAACTTCCTACAGTACAACAAATTTTGTATTACAGAAATAAAAATTATATCACTAGATTCAGCTCATTTAGCTTTAGCAGCATATGCTAAAATTAGTGGCTAGCGCATCATGCTACTTGCTAACATTAGCAGCTAATGCTAATTTTTAGTGGCTAAAAATTTGTGGTAGGATTATATGATGCTGCTAATATTTAACAATAGTGATCCAGCTGTGTAATGCAGGCACTGTTTTCTGTCTACAGACAAGCATACATCCAGCCCTGTGCTTTGGTTGGTAAGTAGAATTATTATTGTTATTCTTATTGTTGTTATTTGTAATCCATATATAATATATCACACTATCCTCCTTGGGACTTTTCATCACATTAGCACTAGCCACTAACTGACAGACATTAACACAGGCAACTGAAGCAAGACATTTTCTGTGGTGACCGTCAATCTGTGTTGTTTGTGTTTAAATCTGCTGTTGCTGTGCCTATGATGCGACATATATCAGCAGTTATTGTCAGTTAATTTGAATTTGTCTGTGTAAAATGACAGAGAGAGACAGCAGAGCAGCTAGCGCATTAGTGGCTAGCGCTGACACGCTAGCAATTGGCCACTAACAGGCCTGTGTGAAATCATAACATAATTTAATAGGTCATATTTCTTCATTTTACACACAAACTGCATATCTAAACGATCAGAAAAGTCTCTAGATGCCCAAACTTAAGTCGGTTCAATGATTGGAAATACGGTTTGGCCAGATATCCTTTCTGTTCGAGGCGTGGTCTCAGCATTTTCTCCCCTAATTCAAACTGCTGCACTAACTGCCCAGAGGCGGCCATCTTAGCAGTTATTGTCAGTTAATTTGAATTTGTCTGTGTAAAATGACACAGACAGCAGAGCCCTCTAACTGACAGACAGTTACACAGACACATAGACAGACCTACACAGAGACAGACAAGATAAACACACCACACATACACACACACACACACACACACACCTAACTTCCACTAATTTTGTACTACAGAAATAAAAATTATGTCACCAGATTCGGCTCATTTAGGACATTACTACTACACTGACCTCATACAAACCTTTTACAAACCGTCTACAATGAGCTAACGCGCTAGCTGCTCATTGTATGTGTTACTGTCTGTCAGTTATTAGCCACTAACTGACAGACAGTAACACAGACAGAGAGACTGGCCGACACAGACAAGCACAGAGACAGACAAGACAAGAGTCATTTAGCTTTAGCAGCATATGCTAAAATTAGTGGCTAGCGCATCATGCTACTTGCTAACATTAGCAGCTAATGCTAATTTTTAGTGGCTATAAATTTGTGGTAGCATTAGTGGTAGCAGTAGCATGTCAGGAGTTAGCATGTTAGCATTAGCATGTTAGCATTATCATGTATTTAATTTTTAGTGGCTAAAAAGTATGCTCATTAGCAGCATTAGCATTAGCAGCATAGGCTAAAATTAGTGGTTAGCACATCATGCTAATTGCTAACATGAGTGGCTAATGCTTAAATTAGTGGTTTCAGCATTAGTGGTTGGTGGTTTCAGCGTTAGCGCTAGCCATGAACTGACAGACAGTAACACAGACACATAGACCGACACAGACAAGCACACACACAGAGACAGACAAGACAAACATACCACACACACACCTAACAACTTCCACAAATTTTGTACTACAGAAATAAAAATTATATAACTAGATTCAGCTCATTTAGGACATTACTGATATATTGACCTTATACAAACCTTCTGCACATGAGCAGCTAGCATGTTAGCGGTAGACATACACTGATGTTGCTTAATCAGATTTCTTATATTACAGCTATCTAATATATGCTTTCTGCTTTGTCTTACAGGTGTCCTGCAGTCCAGTGGTCCAGCTTCTCTCTTGTCCCCTATCAATTTGAAAACCTCTCCCTAACTTTCTGTCCCATCTCCTCTGTACACTCTGTCTAACATTTGAAAAACCTCTCTCTAACTTTCTGTCCCATCTCCTCTGTACACTCTGTCTAACATTTGAAAAACCTCTCTCTAACTTTCTGTCCCATCTCCTCTGTACACTCTGTCTAACATTTGAAAAACCTCTCTCTAACTTTCTGTCCCATCTCCTGTGTACACTCTGTCTAACATTTGAAAAACCTCTCTCTAACTTTCTGTCCGGCTCTATCTATTCTAAAGACTGAAAACTCTATCTTTCTATCCCACTCTGTCTATTTTTTGAAAAAATACCTGAAATATACAAACCTAAAAAAACCTATATACAAACCCAAACTTGAAACCTCATCAATCTTTTTTTGGATTCTGAGCCTCTTCGCTCATATTCTGCCTCTCCTGTCTCTCTCTCCCACAAAGCACTTATCAGACATTACCTTGAAAAGTTAATCGCAAAGACATAAGTAAACACAGACAACATAAAATATTTAACAATATACTGTCAATTCTCTGACACATAACTTGTATATAAAGTACACAATTAAACACTGAGTGAAAACTATACATAACATAAAGATAGCATACATAACAACCACATTCATACTCATATTCATATATACATATACACTGTTCCTGAACATTTCTGTGGAGACCTGTAGGTTGGTACCCAAATGTTTGTTTTGATTGCAAATATCTACACACTTGAGTTGATAAAATCATATTTTGTTTACTTGACTTTTGTAAGTATATAAGTAAAACACCAGTAAATACATTACATTAATTGTTATCAGTTATTTTGCATTGACTGCACCTCTTTTGTCATCACTATTATTGTGTCTAATATCTTGATTTAAGCAAAACAACAATGCCAAGAAAGGGTAAGAGGTCCCAAGCTGCAAAACTGCGCTACCAGAAGTTTCATGAGTATTGCTGTGCTTCAACAACTGAACAAGCAGAATGTGTTGGTCCTCAGAACAGCGGAAAAGCCAAGATGTCTGTGACTTCTAATGCAAGTGTAAAACAGGTATGTGAACTCGATGCAACACATGTACCACAGGTATCATATGCTGACATTGTAAAGACAGGACTTATCAATGATGATCAGTGTGTGGCAGGGCCTTCTAATGCTGACTATATGAACCTCACAGATCAGCCTTCTGAACAATATGCCTGTGCATCATACAGCCAGGCTTCTATTAAATATGGCAAATCGAGAAATCAGCAGTGCACTTGTAACTCACTAACTTTTCTTGCATTCTTACATGAGAATGAAAACCTCAGCAGAGCAGACCTTGACCTAGTTTTGGATAAGGGTAACTTGATGTATAATGAAGCCAGGAAAAAGTTCCCTAAGCACATCCATTTGACAACAGATGAGCTTCCTGACATTGTTCCTTCTCGTACATGTATTCAATATGTGGACCTGACGCATCTTTCAAGATATGGCACATTTGGAGATCCTTTACCTGGAGCTGTTGATAGCTTTTTGGACCTTGAGGCAGGACTGAGCTGTTTGTTATCAGATGTACAGTATGCATTGTTGTTGATGAGAGGATTGTGCATTGCAGTATTCAGAACCATGTCTGGCAGATACGGTTTCTTTGACCCACACCCCAGAACAGTGAAAGGTTTGCCCCTACCTCTTGACTCACGTGCTGCTGGTACTGCAGTTATGGTGACATTCACGCATCTCAGTGATATGATTGACAGACTCATAAAGTATCACAAGACATTGGAAACAAACTCCTCTTGTAACTATGAGTTGAAGCCTGTGGCATTTGTGAACCTCAACGATCCTAACCTGGACAAAACGAGTCAAGCTACTACTCACAATGCTGCTGTATCAACTTTTGCATTGGATGATAATGTCTTGCATGACATATCTCGGAAACTGTCAAAACTTGGTAAACAGGCAAGGCGAAAATATAAGAGGAGACTAATGCTCTCTGAAAAAGTGTCACAAAGAAAGGAGAATCAAAAGAGAAAAGAAAAGGTAAAGTATGCTTCCAATAAAACCTATAAAGCAAAGAAAAGATCATACTCATACACAAAGTACTCTGAAGAAGAAGTTAGACAAAGAAAGCAACAATATGTTACCAACCAATATCGAAACAACTCTGACTTACAGCAAAAGAAAATACGCCATGCAACTAAGCGATACAGAGAAAATGTTCAGTTTAGACAGAAGAGAAAACAATACATTACCAACCGATACAGAGAAAACCTTGATTTCAGGAAGAAGCAAAAACAGTACATTACTAACCAGTACAGAGAAAATCTTGATTTCAGGAAGAGACAAAAACAGTACATTACTAACCAGTACAGAGAAAATCTTGATTTCAGGAAGAGACAAAAACAGTACATTACTAACCAGTACAGAGAAAATCGCGATTTCAGGAAGAGACAAAAACAGTACATTACTAACCAGTACAGAGAAAATCGCGATTTCAGGAACAGGCAGCAATCTTATATCACTCAACGTTATGAACATGACCAAGCATTCAGAGCTAGACACAGACAAGTAATGAGACAACAAATGAGAGACAGGTATGCTAACAATCTCACATTTAGGACGATGCATAACATGAGGTGTGCGTTGAAAATAAAAAGAAAATACAGACTGACTAATAGACCAACACGTGAGAGTCCCATAGAGAATGACAACTCTTTAATCAAACGTGCCATATCCATTTTCAGATCCCAAATAAAGGCAGGTCCCACTTATGTGTGCACAGTTTGTCATAAAGCAGCATTTCCAAACCAAATACAACTCTGCATAAGGTCTCACTATGTGAAAAATCCAGACGTGGTTGCAGCATGCTTGACAGGAAAGTACGTCCATATTTGTAACCATGATTGCAGCAATGAACAACAGTGCAAGGTACCTGATGAGAGAAGTAGAGAATGGATTTGTTCAACCTGTCATACTCATCTTAAAAATGGAGCCATGCCAACTCTCGCTGTAGCTAACAACTTGGAGCTTGCTGTCATCCCACCTGAACTGTCTGATCTCAACATATTGGAGAGACATCTGATAGCCAAGTGTATAACATTTGCCAAAATTATTCCTCTTCCCAAAGGCCAGCAGAGAGCAATACGTGGTAATGTTGTATGTGTCCCATCTGAAGTCACAGAGACAGTCAATTGTCTGCCCAGACTGAGAGGTCAGTCTCAAGTCTTGAGAGTAAAACTGAAAAGACGCTTATGTTACAAAGGTCATCAGCTGTTCCAGACTGTAACTTGGTTTAAACTTGTGCAGGCACTGCATAAACTCAAACATATTCATCCACAGTATGAAGATGTAACTATCAGAGATGACGCTGAGTTATGTGACCCAACACTTCCTGATGATGATGATGATGATGATGACGACGACGACAACATAGATGTGAACATGGATGATGATGACTATGATGAAGATGATTTGATGGAAATTGACAGGTGTGAAAGTAATGCACTGTGTGAAGCAGGAAATGAAAACGACATCTTGTTTTGTGATGACAATGAACAACTCCAGAGAGATGATACAGAACAAGAAGGTGACATGCCAAATGGTGGAATTGCTCTCGAATCATGCCTTCAGCCACGTGATGTTTCAGAGGACATATTGTGTTTTAGTGAAGGAATATACTCTGTTGCCCCTGCAGAAAGAAATAGTCCAGTGAGCTTTTTCAGAACCCCTAAACTGGAAGCCATGGCTTTCCCTGTTCAGTTTCCCACTGGTAAAAACACACTGGATGAAAATAGACGTATTAAATTAACACCTAGTAGTTACTTCAAAACAAGGCTATTTGGCATTGATGATCGGTTTGCCAGAGACACAAACTATTTGTTCTTTGCACAATTTGTGACTGAAATACACTTGGCCACTTCGAGCATGACAGTACAGTTGCGCAAAGGAAAACCTTTCACCAGAGATGGACGAAAGATAACATCTGGAATGTTGCAAAACAGACATGAAGTTGAAAGACTAGTGAGAAATAAAGATGCAGTCAGATTTATGCAGCCACTCAGAGGTACACCAGCCTATTGGGAGAAAACAACAAGAGATCTTTTTGCTATGATCAGACAACTAGGTTCTCCCACATTTTTCTGTACGTTTTCTGCAGCAGAAATGCGTTGGCCTGAAGTAATTGAAGCGATCAAATCTCAGCAAGGTGAAGAAGTTAACTTTGATGAGCTTGACTGGGCAACAAAGTGCGAGATATTGCGAAGCAATCCTGTGACAACAATGCGCATGTTTGACAAACGCGTTGAAGCCTTATACAGAGATTTAATCTTGTCTCCAGCACAACCCCTCGGCAAAGTTGTTGACTACTTTTACCGTTTAGAATTTCAGCACAGAGGAAGCCCACATATACACTGCTTGCTATGGGTAGAAGGTGCACCAGTGTTTGAGGAAGACAGTGATCAGACTGTATGTGATTTTGTGTCTAGATACATTTCAGCTCAGCTTCCTGACCCAGATACACAACCAGAACTGTACAAGAAAGTCACAGAAGTGCAAATTCACAGCAAGAACCACTCAAGGACATGTTTCAAAAGTGCAAGCTCTGGGTGCCGTTTTGGATTTCCCAAACCCCCTTGTAGAAAGACAATGATAACAAGACCTATGGACGATGACGATTCATCACTGTCACTGGAAACGGCAAAGACAAAGCTCACACCACTAAACGTGCTGCTCAACGAACCTGAAATTGCCTCCCTGAGTTTAGACCAGCTCCTAGCTCGATGTAATTTAACACATGGTGAGTATGAGCAATGCCTGAACGTAATAAACCAATCCAATGCAGTGATAATGAAACGTGACCCAAAAGACTGCTGGGTAAATGGATACAACCCTTACCTACTCGAAGCCTGGAACGCCAACATTGACGTGCAGTACATACTCAATTATTACAGTTTAATTCATTACATATGCACGTACATATGCAAAAGTGAAAACTCTGTAAGCCAGTATCTCAAAACCCTCATTCAGGACTCCAACAGAGACAATGTCAATGAATGTGATGAAATGAAGGAAATTATGCAAGCCTACTCCAAAAAGAGAGAAGTCAGTGCTCAAGAGTGTGTGACTCGTGCATGCGGTATTAAGATGAAAAAGTGCTCACGTGGAGTCGTATTCATACCAACAGATGACAATGCAGTGAAAATGAGTCGCCCAATGTCTTACTTGGAAAGCACAACAGCAGAGAGTGAAAATGTGTGGATGACTTCTTTGACAGATAAATACAAAGCCAGACCCGAGATACCAGAATTTGAGAATATGTGCATGGCAGACTTTGCAGCTACTTGTAGAATTGTCTATGGCCAACAGAGCAAAGGTAAAAATGTTTTCCGCCTGCTAAATCAGATGGGATTTGTTCAAAAGAGAGAAACCGATAAGCCTGCTATTATCAGATTTCACCGAACATCGCAGGAAAAATATCCTGAGCAGTTTTATGGCACGTTGCTAAAACTCTACCTTCCTTACAGGTCAGACCTAGAACTGAAAAGACAGCATTTACCCACATATGAGTTCTTTTACAAGAGTGGCGTGGTTCAACTACCAAGTTCTAACCATCCCGAGTATGTCCATCACATTGTCAAGCGAAACCAAAAGAAATATGAGAAAAACAGTGAAGAAATTGACAATGCAATGGAAGAGTTTGAACAGAACAGAGGCATGATTGATGAATGGTGTAATCTGGCACCTGAATCTGAACTACTGAGGTTGGAGTGTATTGAAGAACTTGAAGCAAGAGAACCAGATCATGAAAATGAACAAGATAATGTCCCAGATTATGCTCAACAGGCTAATGCTGTAACAGAAGTCAGAGCTATTCGAGAGGTTCCTGCAATTGACCCCACACTGTTACGACAAATGTATCAGAATCTGAACCGGAAACAGGCATGTGTATTCTATGCAGTTAGAGACTGGTGCATTAAGCGCGTCTGTGGCCAAAATCCAGAGCAGTTTTTCTTCTACATCAATGGCGGTGCTGGAACAGGCAAGTCACATCTGATTAAATGCATCTACTCTGAAGCATCTAAGATATTGTGCAAACTACCAAGACGCGCTGAGGACACTGACATATCAAACCCTACTGTACTGTTGACTGCTTTCACTGGAACTGCAGCCTTTAATATATCGGGTACAACGCTCCACTCTCTCCTCAAGCTGCCCAGAAGCCTAAAACCCCCATTTCAAGGACTTGGTAACAAACTGGACGAAGTCCGATCTGAACTTGTAAACGCAGAAATCATTATTATTGATGAAGTGTCCATGGTCTCAAAGCCCCTTTTTGCATATGTAGATGCCAGACTGAAACAGATAAAAGGCACACAGAGACCCTTTGGAGGAATGTCAGTATTAGCAGTTGGTGATTTCTATCAGTTACCACCTGTGCGTCAGTCTAAGACCCTATGTGTGAACGACCCATGTCAGATTGACTTATGGCAAGAACACTTTCAGATGATTACTCTGACTGAGATAATGCGTCAAAAGGATGATGTTGCCTTTGCAGAGATGTTGAACCGAATCCGTGTAAAAGAGAAAAATGATGAGTTGTCTACAGCGGACAGAGCACTGCTGTTGCAAACTGTTACCGAACCAGCACTTTGTCCAACTGACGTCCTGCACATCTTTGCAACTAACAAACAAGTGAATTCACACAACACTGCAACGTTAGCTTTGCTACATTCACAAGTCACTAAAATTGATGCCGATGACTATAGGAAGGACCCACACACTGGCAAGATGACACGCCAAGTAAACCCATTTAAAGGAAGCAAAAATGACTTATCAGATACACTAAATGTTGCTGAAGGCGCTCGTGTCATGCTAACTCGAAACATAGATATCTCTCAAGGATTGGTTAATGGATCATTTGCTACACTAGCCAGGATAGTAACCTCTGAACAACATGGTTTTGTACATGTCAATATGCTTGGCCTCACAATGGACGATGCAACAGCTGGACTGAACTACCGTAACAGAGCACCAGGAGAACCTGACAATCTTGTGTACATAGACAGAGCTGAAGAAAAACTAAAACAGAAAGGTGTGGTACGCAGACAGTTTCCCATCAAACTTGCCTTTGCTTGTACAATACACAAGGTTCAAGGTATGACAAAGACATCAGCTGTAGTCTCACTGAAACACATATTTGAACCTGGAATGGCTTATGTTGCTATCAGTAGAGTGACCTCTCTCAGTGGACTTCACATGCTAGATATGGATGCAAGCAAAATATATGCCGACCCAGAAATCACAGCAGCCTTGCAGAACATGAGACAAGTCGACTTGGACAACATGATGCCTCTTCTCCATATCAAACAAACATTAAGTGGACGTGACACTTTGACCATTGTTCACCATAACACCGAAGGATTGCCACTCCATGTTAATGACATGAAGAGCCACCACGAACTGTGTCTTGCAGATGTCTTGTGTCTCACAGAAACTCACCTACAAGGCTCCTTTGTTGCACAGAGTCTTCAGCTAGAGGGCTACAGAATGTACAAGAGGAACAGAAACGTATCTTACACAAATGTCCCAGAACTGTCTACCAGAGGCGGTGGTGGAGTTGCTGTTTATGTAAAGAATCACTTCCAAGTTCATGAAAAACAGTATGTGCATAATGTAACTGACCTCGAGTTCTTGGCCTTGAAGATTGAAACCCCAGTGCATGCACTGATTGCAGTTGTGTACAGACCTCCAGACTACAACGTGGCATCATTTCTGTCAAACCTGCAAAGTCTTTTAGAGTCACTAGAGATCATGGATTATCAACCTATCATTGTCTGCGGCGATTTCAATGAGAATCTCTTAGCTGGTGGAAGTAAGCCAATACTGGAGTTGTTTCAGTCCAGGGGATATGCACAGCTCATCACTGACGCAACCACAGAGAAAAACACACTGCTGGACCCGATTTTCATCTCTCAGCCACAGCGTTGTCTTCATTCCGGTGTCATGAAAACATATTACAGTTATCACAATCCTGTGTACTGTGTAATGAACTAAAGGAACTAAATCTAAACTGTTAACTGAGCTAAATTATTGAAACGTGCAAAGATAAACTCAAAACTAGTACAACGCAATGTTTACTGATTAAAATAATAATGGTCAATTATCCAGAGTAGGGGGTTTCCTCTGTATAGCCTGGCTTCAACACCTTGCCAGGCTGTCTCAGTCTCTCTGAGACTGTTAGGGTGGGAGGGTGGACCAGAGGATACCCTTCTTAAAACAGCAATTACTTTAATTTAATTAATGAATTAGTTGTCTGTGTAAAGGAAATGTAATTGTTGAAATATGTCGTCTTTGTATCTATTCATTTTCTGTTTATTAATTGTCTATCATTTTTTTTATTTTCATTGATTCTGTGAATTTGATGAATCTACTGCTCTGTAAAGCGCCTTGTAAAACTCTGTTTTTTAAAGGTGCTATATAAATAAAGCAGATTTTAGGAGGTAAAGCGGGTCGTCCACTAATCGAAAGATTGGTGGTTCGATCCCCAGCTCCTCCAGTCTGCATGTGTCCTTGATAATATAAATATAAGAATTAATACATACTTAAAATAATTTAAATTACAAATACAATGGCGCATCTGTGCAGAAACCTTAAAATGCTGCCTCAGTCTCTCTAAGGCTGTTATGGTGTGGCTAATAGTGGCCTTAGGAGGTAAAGTGGGTCGTCCACTAATCAGAAGAGTCGTGGATGAGCCCCAGCTCCTCCAGTCAGCGCAAGTGTCATTGGGAAAGGTACTGAACCCCAAACGGTTAGTTCCCATGTCAGTTATTATAGTGTCTATATTCTTGATGTGCGTCTTTGAAATGTAACACCCTTTCTACTGTACTAAAACCTTTCCATATTTCTCTCAGAGCAGGTTACCCAGACTTGTCACAGACTCTAACTTGTTTAAGTTTACTTGAGCCTGAAGGGGATAGAGTCCTCCTGTGTCCTCTGTGGTGACACTTGCCAGCCCTGGCTCCCCTGCTCCCTCCAGCACTGTGAGGACCGACTCAAAGAACAACAAAGAATGCCACAGACCGGATGCTGCTGAGAGAGATATGTGTTTTCCCCCTGCAAAAGGTATTGGAGATTACGTTTTGCTTTAGTTAACAGTGAGTAGAACATTGTCATTTATGGCAACTTTCTCTCTGTCTTCAGCTACTCTGATGCCTCTACTTCACCGTGCACACTCAGGACTGAAGGGGTAAAAGAAGCTGAACATCATGCAGCCTTCCAAAGCATCTCTGTGTTCAATGGCAATGGACAGAAGATGATTTTCTGCCTTGCAGGAAGTATTGAAGGTATTTAATAATTGTGTTTTATATAACTTGGACAACTTTACACTCTTCAGTTTAATATAGCATCTTTCTGTTTTCTCTTGTCAGGATCACGTCTGTCCTACATAGCTCCAACTCCAATGTGAAAACATTGACAGTCAACAGTCTATAGTTTACTAACTGCTGTTATTTGTTTTATTTAGAACTGGTCGCGGCAGATGGCCACCCACATGATCCGGGATCTGCTCAAGGTTTCTGCCACAGGCAGTTTTTCCTTGCCACCGTCGCCAAGTGCTTGGTCATGCTGGGAATTGTAGTGGAGGTCATGAAGGCTGTCAACAAGAACTTATATTAAACACTTTGTCACAATCTTCTACTGTTTCCAGCTCATTTCACATTTTGTAGATATGCATTGTTTGGCCTTTTCAAGCTTTATTGTATACAGACGGCGAAAGAGTGACAGGTATGTGGGAACGCCGTGCGACGACGGGCGGCAGAGGGCCCCCACACCGTATTTCCGCAGGAAATGCAGTTTTCTAGTTATTATTATTATTCATTTTCCGCCCTTTTTCGGCAATTAATACAGCCCGAACCGGCCACGGGACCCCCAACAAGTAAATTAACAAAATGTGTGTTTTCATCCCGAATCGACTGCTTCTTAAAAATCGAAAAAATTCGAGAAAAATTCGCGAATATTTCCCCAAAAAACCGAAGAAAATTTCCCATAAGAATGAATGGAAAACCCCGAAAAAAATAAAAATTAAACACACATTTTCAAAAATGAACTGCTCTGGCATACTTTCACCGAGAGACTTCATTTAAACTTTAAAATGGAGGTACTCTTGCCTTCTCTTCATCTATTCATGTCACTTATCGACACCTTTTACAGTTTTTAAACTATCGAGGCTCAAAAGTGAGAAGGTTTTTGGTCAAATTTCGGGCTTTATAATGGGTGTGTATTGGGTGGAATGTTTTTGCCAGAGTGGATGACATCATCACCCAGAGTGTGGAGGAGAGAAAAAAATCGGTCAAAAAATAAAACATAAACTGCTCCTGTGGCCACAAATTTCACACTACAGACATGATTTATACATAAAAACGTAGGGAAATTTGTCGGCGTCGCATAGATACCACTGCTGAAACTGTGAGTATTATAGTTTTGGCCTGACACACAGAGATTTCCCACCCACACCCATCCACAGTCCCATAGCCTCCCATATTAAAAAGGCGGGAAATTTTCTGGAGGAAAGCAGAAGTAACCTTTCTTTGAATCGATTTTAATAGGTCATATTTCTTCATTTTACACACAAACTGCATATCTAGACGATCAGGAAAGCCTCTAGATGCCCAAACTTAAGTCGGTTCAATGATTGGAAATACGGTTTGGCCAGATATCCTTCCTGTTCGAGGCATGGTCTCAGCATTTTCTCCCCCTCTCTCTGTCTTCCAACTGAAATTCAAACTGCTGCACTAACTGCCCGGCGGCGGCCATCTTAGCAGTTATTTTCAGTTAATTTGAATTTGTCTGTGTAAAATGACACAGACAGCAGAGCAGCTAGCGCATTAGCACTAGCCACTAACTGACAGACATTAACACAGGCAACTCAAGCAAGACATTTTCTGTGGTGACCGTCAATCTGTGTTGTTTGTGTTTAAATCTGCTGTTGCTGTGCCTATGATGCGACATATATCAGCAGTTATTGTCAGTTAATTTGAATTTGTCTGTGTAAAATGACAGAGAGAGACAGCAGAGCAGCTAGCGCGTTAGTGGCTAGCGCTGACACGCTAACAATTAGCCACTAACAGGCCTGTGTGAAATCATAACATAATTTAATAGGTCATATTTCTTCATTTGACACACAAACTGCATATCTAGACGATCAGGAAAGTCTCTAGATGCCCAAACTTAAGTCGGTTCAATGATTGGAAATACGGTTTGGCCAGATATCCTTCCTGTTCGAGGCATGGTCTCAGCATTTTCTCCCCCTCTCTCTGTCTTCCAACTGAAATGCACTAACTGCCCAGCGGCGGCCATCTTAGCAGTTATTGTCAGTTAATTTGAATTTGTCTGTGTAAAATGACACAGACAGCAGAGCAGCTAGCGCATTAGCACTAGCCACTAACTGACATACATTAACACAGGCAACTGAAGCAAGACATTTTCTGTGGTGACCGTCAATCTGTGTTTAAATCTGCTGTTGCTGTGCCTATGATCCAACATATATCAGCAGTTATTGTCAGTTAATTTGAATTTGTCTGTGTAAAAATGACAGAGAGAGACAGCAGAGCAGCTAGCGTGTTAGCGCTAGCCTCTAACTGACAGACAGTAACAGACACAGAGAGACTGGCCGACACAGACAAGCACAGAGACAGACAAGACAAACACACCACACACACACACACACAGACACACACACACCTACACCTAATTCAGCTCATTTAGGACATTACTACTATATTGACCTTATACAAACCTCAGTTAGCATGTTAGCATTAGCATGTTAGCATTATCATCTATTTCATTTTTAGTGGCTAAAAAGTATGCTCATTGCTAATATTAGCAGCATATGCTAAAATTAGTGGCTAGTGCGTTAGCGCTAGCTAGTCATGTGTGTAAATATTACTATTTGGGTTGTGCTTTTTCAGTACAAAATCCCGGCAACAGCCCACTCGGCACTTTCAAAATTTCCGCGGGAATTTTCTAGTTATTTTTATTATTCATTTTCCGCCCTTTTTCGGCAATTAATACAGCCCGAACCGGCCACGGGACCCCCAACAAGTAAATTAACAAAACGTGTGTTTTCATCGCGAATCGCGTGCTTCTCAAAAATCGAAAAAATTCGTGAATTTTTCGCGAATATTTCCCCAAAAAACCGAAGAAAATTTCCCATAAGAATGAATGGAAAACCCCGAAAAAAATAAAAATTAAACACACATTTTCAAAAATGAACTGCTCTGGCATACTTTCACCGAGAGACTTCATTTAAACTTTAAAATGGAGGTACTCTTGCCTTCTCTTCATGTATTCACTTCACTTATCGACACCTTTTACCGTTTTTAAACTATCGAGGCTCAAAGGTGAGAAGGTTTTTGGTCAAATTTGGGGGTTTATAATGGGTGTGTATTGCAAGGAATGTTTTTGCCAGAGTGGATGACATCATCACCCAGAGTGTGGAGGAGAGAAAAAAATCGGTCAAAAAATAAAACGTAAACTGCTCCTGTGGCCACAAATTTCACACTACAGACATGATTTATACATAAAAACGTAGGAAAATTTGTCAGCGTCGCATAGATACCACTGCTGAAGCTGTGAGTATTATAGTTTTGGCCTGACACACAGAGATTCCCCACCCACACCCATCCACACTCCCATAGCCTCCCATATTAAAAACGCAGGAAGTTTTCTGGAGGAAAGCAGAAGTAACCTTTCTTTGAATCGATTTTAATAGGTCATATTTCTTCATTTGACACACAAACTGCATATCTAGACGATCAGGAAAGTCTCTAGATGCCCAAACTTAAGTCGGTTCAATGATTGGAAATACGGTTTGGCCAGATATCCTTCCTGTTCGAGGCATGGTCTCAGCATTTTCTCCCCCTCTCTCTGTCTTCCAACTGAAATTCAAACTGCTGCACTAACTGCCCGGCGGCGGCCATCTTAGCAGTTATTGTCAGTTAATTTGAATTTGTCTGTGTAAAATGACACAGACAGCAGAGCAGCTAGCGCATTAGCACCAGCCACTAACTGACAGACATTAACACAGGCAGCTCAAGCAAGACATTTTCTGTGGTGACCGTCCATCTGTGTTGTTTGTGTTTAAATCTGCTGTTGCTGTGCCTATGATGCGACATATATCAGCAGTTATTGTCAGTTAATTTGAATTTGTCTGTGTAAAATGACAGGGAGAGACAGCAGAGCAGCTAGCGCGTTAGTGGCTAGCGCTGACATGCTAACAATCAGCCACTAACAGGCCTGTGTGAAATCATAACATAATTTAATAGGTCATATTTCTTCATTTTACACACAAACTGCATATCTAGACGATCAGGAAAGTCTCTAGATGCCCAAACTTAAGTCGGTTCCACGATTGGAAATACGGTTTGGCCAGATATCCTTCCTGTTCGAGGCATGGTCTCAGCATTTTCTCCCCCTCTCTCTGTCTTCCAACTGAAATTCAAACTGTTGCACTAACTGCCTGGCGGCGGCCATCTTAGCAGTTATTGTCAGTTAATTTGAATTTGTCTGTGTAAAATGACACAGACAGCAGAGCAGCTAGCGCATTAGCACTAGCCACTAACTGACAGACATTAACACAGGCAACTCAAGCAAGACATTTTCTGTGGTGACCGTCCATCTGTGTTGTTTGTGTTTAAATCTGCTGTTGCTGTGCCTTTGATGCGACATATATCAGCAGTTATTGTCAGTTAATTTGAATTTGTCTGTGTAAAATGACAGAGAGAGACAGCAGAGCAGCTAGCGCGTTAGTGGCTAGCGCTGACACGCTAACAATTAGCCACTAACAGGCCTGTGTGAAATCATAACATAATTTAATAGGTCATGTTTCTTCATTTGACACACAAACTGCATATCCAGACGATCAGGAAAGTCTCTAGATGCCCAAACTTAAGTCGGTTCAATGATTGGAAATACGGTTTGGCCAGATATCCTTCCTGTTCGAGGCATGGTCTCAGCATTTTCTCCCCCTCTCTCTGTCTTCCAACTGAAATGCACTAACTGCCCAGCGGCGGCCATCTTAGCAGTTATTGTCAGTTAATTTGAATTTGTCTGTGTAAAATGACACAGACAGCAGAGCAGCTAGCGCATTAGCACTAGCCACTAACTGACATACATTAACACAGGCAACTGAAGCAAGACATTTTCTGTGGTGACCGTCAATCTGTGTTTAAATCTGCTGTTGCTGTGCCTATGATCCAACATATATCAGCAGTTATTGTCAGTTAATTTGAATTTGTCTGTGTAAAAATGACAGAGAGAGACAGCAGAGCAGCTAGCGTGTTAGCGCTAGCCTCTAACTGACAGACAGTAACAGACACAGAGAGACTGGCCGACACAGACAAGCACAGAGACAGACAAGACAAACACACCACACACACACACACACAGACACACACACACCTACACCTAATTCAGCTCATTTAGGACATTACTACTATATTGACCTTATACAAACCTCAGTTAGCATGTTAGCATTAGCATGTTAGCATTATCATCTATTTCATTTTTAGTGGCTAAAAAGTATGCTCATTGCTAATATTAGCAGCATATGCTAAAATTAGTGGCTAGTGCGTTAGCGCTAGCTAGTCATGTGTGTAAATATTACTATTTGGGTTGTGCTTTTTCAGTACAAAATCCCGGCAACAGCCCACTCGGCACTTTCAAAATTTCCGCGGGAATTTTCTAGTTAGTGCCGAGTGCCTTCGATACGAGGCAACTAGTCCCATAGCAAAGCTATGGGACTAGTTGCCTCGTGCCGAAGTTCTCCTGCGTGTTTTTTGGCAGTTTTATTATTATTATTATTCATTTTCCGCCCTTTTTCGGCAATTAATACAGCCCGAACCGGCCACGGGACCCCCAACAAGTAAATTAACAAAATGTGTGTTTTCATCCCGAATCGACTGCTTCTTAAAAATCGAAAAAATTCGAGAAAAATTCGCGAATATTTCCCCAAAAAACCGAAGAAAATTTCCCATAAGAATGAATGGAAAACCCCGAAAAAAATAAAAATTAAACACACATTTTCAAAAATGAACTGCTCTGGCATACTTTCACCGAGAGACTTCATTTAAACTTTAAAATGGAGGTACTCTTGCCTTCTCTTCATCTATTCATGTCACTTATCGACACCTTTTACAGTTTTTAAACTATCGAGGCTCAAAAGTGAGAAGGTTTTTGGTCAAATTTCGGGCTTTATAATGGGTGTGTATTGGGTGGAATGTTTTTGCCAGAGTGGATGACATCATCACCCAGAGTGTGGAGGAGAGAAAAAAATCGGTCAAAAAATAAAACATAAACTGCTCCTGTGGCCACAAATTTCACACTACAGACATGATTTATACATAAAAACGTAGGGAAATTTGTCGGCGTCGCATAGATACCACTGCTGAAACTGTGAGTATTATAGTTTTGGCCTGACACACAGAGATTTCCCACCCACACCCATCCACAGTCCCATAGCCTCCCATATTAAAAAGGCGGGAAATTTTCTGGAGGAAAGCAGAAGTAACCTTTCTTTGAATCGATTTTAATAGGTCATATTTCTTCATTTTACACACAAACTGCATATCTAGACGATCAGGAAAGCCTCTAGATGCCCAAACTTAAGTCGGTTCAATGATTGGAAATACGGTTTGGCCAGATATCCTTCCTGTTCGAGGCATGGTCTCAGCATTTTCTCCCCCTCTCTCTGTCTTCCAACTGAAATTCAAACTGCTGCACTAACTGCCCGGCGGCGGCCATCTTAGCAGTTATTTTCAGTTAATTTGAATTTGTCTGTGTAAAATGACACAGACAGCAGAGCAGCTAGCGCATTAGCACTAGCCACTAACTGACAGACATTAACACAGGCAACTCAAGCAAGACATTTTCTGTGGTGACCGTCAATCTGTGTTGTTTGTGTTTAAATCTGCTGTTGCTGTGCCTATGATGCGACATATATCAGCAGTTATTGTCAGTTAATTTGAATTTGTCTGTGTAAAATGACAGAGAGAGACAGCAGAGCAGCTAGCGCGTTAGTGGCTAGCGCTGACACGCTAACAATTAGCCACTAACAGGCCTGTGTGAAATCATAACATAATTTAATAGGTCATATTTCTTCATTTGACACACAAACTGCATATCTAGACGATCAGGAAAGTCTCTAGATGCCCAAACTTAAGTCGGTTCAATGATTGGAAATACGGTTTGGCCAGATATCCTTCCTGTTCGAGGCATGGTCTCAGCATTTTCTCCCCCTCTCTCTGTCTTCCAACTGAAATGCACTAACTGCCCAGCGGCGGCCATCTTAGCAGTTATTGTCAGTTAATTTGAATTTGTCTGTGTAAAATGACACAGACAGCAGAGCAGCTAGCGCATTAGCACTAGCCACTAACTGACATACATTAACACAGGCAACTGAAGCAAGACATTTTCTGTGGTGACCGTCAATCTGTGTTTAAATCTGCTGTTGCTGTGCCTATGATCCAACATATATCAGCAGTTATTGTCAGTTAATTTGAATTTGTCTGTGTAAAAATGACAGAGAGAGACAGCAGAGCAGCTAGCGTGTTAGCGCTAGCCTCTAACTGACAGACAGTAACAGACACAGAGAGACTGGCCGACACAGACAAGCACAGAGACAGACAAGACAAACACACCACACACACACACACACAGACACACACACACCTACACCTAATTCAGCTCATTTAGGACATTACTACTATATTGACCTTATACAAACCTCAGTTAGCATGTTAGCATTAGCATGTTAGCATTATCATCTATTTCATTTTTAGTGGCTAAAAAGTATGCTCATTGCTAATATTAGCAGCATATGCTAAAATTAGTGGCTAGTGCGTTAGCGCTAGCTAGTCATGTGTGTAAATATTACTATTTGGGTTGTGCTTTTTCAGTACAAAATCCCGGCAACAGCCCACTCGGCACTTTCAAAATTTCCGCGGGAATTTTCTAGTTAGTGCCGAGTGCCTTCGATACGAGGCAACTAGTCCCATAGCAAAGCTATGGGACTAGTTGCCTCGTGCCGAAGTTCTCCTGCGTGTTTTTTGGCAGTTTTATTATTATTATTATTCATTTTCCGCCCTTTTTCGGCAATTAATACAGCCCGAACCGGCCACGGGACCCCCAACAAGTAAATTAACAAAATGTGTGTTTTCATCCCGAATCGACTGCTTCTTAAAAATCGAAAAAATTCGAGAAAAATTCGCGAATATTTCCCCAAAAAACCGAAGAAAATTTCCCATAAGAATGAATGGAAAACCCCGAAAAAAATAAAAATTAAACACACATTTTCAAAAATGAACTGCTCTGGCATACTTTCACCGAGAGACTTCATTTAAACTTTAAAATGGAGGTACTCTTGCCTTCTCTTCATCTATTCATGTCACTTATCGACACCTTTTACAGTTTTTAAACTATCGAGGCTCAAAAGTGAGAAGGTTTTTGGTCAAATTTCGGGCTTTATAATGGGTGTGTATTGGGTGGAATGTTTTTGCCAGAGTGGATGACATCATCACCCAGAGTGTGGAGGAGAGAAAAAAATCGGTCAAAAAATAAAACATAAACTGCTCCTGTGGCCACAAATTTCACACTACAGACATGATTTATACATAAAAACGTAGGGAAATTTGTCGGCGTCGCATAGATACCACTGCTGAAACTGTGAGTATTATAGTTTTGGCCTGACACACAGAGATTTCCCACCCACACCCATCCACAGTCCCATAGCCTCCCATATTAAAAAGGCGGGAAATTTTCTGGAGGAAAGCAGAAGTAACCTTTCTTTGAATCGATTTTAATAGGTCATATTTCTTCATTTTACACACAAACTGCATATCTAGACGATCAGGAAAGCCTCTAGATGCCCAAACTTAAGTCGGTTCAATGATTGGAAATACGGTTTGGCCAGATATCCTTCCTGTTCGAGGCATGGTCTCAGCATTTTCTCCCCCTCTCTCTGTCTTCCAACTGAAATTCAAACTGCTGCACTAACTGCCCGGCGGCGGCCATCTTAGCAGTTATTTTCAGTTAATTTGAATTTGTCTGTGTAAAATGACACAGACAGCAGAGCAGCTAGCGCATTAGCACTAGCCACTAACTGACAGACATTAACACAGGCAACTCAAGCAAGACATTTTCTGTGGTGACCGTCAATCTGTGTTGTTTGTGTTTAAATCTGCTGTTGCTGTGCCTATGATGCGACATATATCAGCAGTTATTGTCAGTTAATTTGAATTTGTCTGTGTAAAATGACAGAGAGAGACAGCAGAGCAGCTAGCGCGTTAGTGGCTAGCGCTGACACGCTAACAATTAGCCACTAACAGGCCTGTGTGAAATCATAACATAATTTAATAGGTCATATTTCTTCATTTGACACACAAACTGCATATCTAGACGATCAGGAAAGTCTCTAGATGCCCAAACTTAAGTCGGTTCAATGATTGGAAATACGGTTTGGCCAGATATCCTTCCTGTTCGAGGCATGGTCTCAGCATTTTCTCCCCCTCTCTCTGTCTTCCAACTGAAATGCACTAACTGCCCAGCGGCGGCCATCTTAGCAGTTATTGTCAGTTAATTTGAATTTGTCTGTGTAAAATGACACAGACAGCAGAGCAGCTAGCGCATTAGCACTAGCCACTAACTGACATACATTAACACAGGCAACTGAAGCAAGACATTTTCTGTGGTGACCGTCAATCTGTGTTTAAATCTGCTGTTGCTGTGCCTATGATCCAACATATATCAGCAGTTATTGTCAGTTAATTTGAATTTGTCTGTGTAAAAATGACAGAGAGAGACAGCAGAGCAGCTAGCGTGTTAGCGCTAGCCTCTAACTGACAGACAGTAACAGACACAGAGAGACTGGCCGACACAGACAAGCACAGAGACAGACAAGACAAACACACCACACACACACACACACAGACACACACACACCTACACCTAATTCAGCTCATTTAGGACATTACTACTATATTGACCTTATACAAACCTCAGTTAGCATGTTAGCATTAGCATGTTAGCATTATCATCTATTTCATTTTTAGTGGCTAAAAAGTATGCTCATTGCTAATATTAGCAGCATATGCTAAAATTAGTGGCTAGTGCGTTAGCGCTAGCTAGTCATGTGTGTAAATATTACTATTTGGGTTGTGCTTTTTCAGTACAAAATCCCGGCAACAGCCCACTCGGCACTTTCAAAATTTCCGCGGGAATTTTCTAGTTAGTGCCGAGTGCCTTCGATACGAGGCAACTAGTCCCATAGCAAAGCTATGGGACTAGTTGCCTCGTGCCGAAGTTCTCCTGCGTGTTTTTTGGCAGTTTTATTGGTGTGGGGGCCCAGAGGGCGCCCACACTATTGTTATTCAAATCTTTATTATTATTATTATTATTTTTCTTCTTCCGTACGTTTTTCGGCACTCCAAGGATCCTACAAATTTTGTACTACAAAAACAAAACTTATATCACTAGATTCAGCTCATTCAGCACATGCTGGCTTATCAAAAAACTTTTTTCTAATATTAATATTTTACAAATTATTCAACTTTTTCTACAAATTTTTTCCCATTTGAAATACATTGTACAAACTTCAAATCTTTCTACAAAACTTCTACAAACATTCTACATTTTGAACTACTTCTACTACTACTACAGACTTCATTCAAACTTCAAAATGTACACAAGATATTAAACTATTAAACTCGTATTTAACTTTTTAAAAAATCTTTTACCGTTTTTAAACTATGAAGGCTCAAAGGTGAGAAGGGTTTTGATCAAAATTCAGGATTTATAATGGGTGTGTATTGGACGGAATCTTTTGGGCCACAGTGGATGACATCATCAGCTAGAGTGTGGAGGAGAGAAAAAATCGGTCAAAAAATAAAACGTAAACTGCTCCTGTGGCCACAAATTTCACACTACAGACATGATTTATACATAAAAACGTAGGAAAATTTGTCAGCGTCGCATAGATACCACTGCTGAAGCTGTGAGTATTATAGTTTTGGCCTGACACACAGAGATTCCCCACCCACACCCCTCCACACCTCCATAGACGGCAATGTTAATTTGAGAGGAGAAATTACCAGAAGCAGCAGGGAGCATCTGCTCTTTACCTGACGACCCAGACCAGAGTTTTTAACATTTCGCTCTCAAACTGGGCACAGAACTGGTCGAGAAGTAGCCGCCGATCACGAATATTTCGGCTTTTGGATACGACACACCGTTTGGCATTTAATGTCATTTGTTCGTGGGGCATAATTTGGTTCCTCTCCCTCTCTCTGGGTATTTCCAACTGAAATTATACCAGGTGCATTAACTGCTCTGCTGATTAGGGCACAGCAGTTGGTCCTGGTTGCTTGGCAACCTGAAGCCTGCCTGAGGGAGGAGAGGGGGGAGGGGCTATTTCCACTGTTGTTGATGTAATCAATGACTATCAAGGCTACATTTTTAATGTCGGCCATGTTATGCTTCTCTCTCACAGACACAAACAGAGAGGCACACAGACAGTCACACACAAATGCACACACACACACACGCACACACACACACACATACACATATTGCTAAATTCAGCTCATTTAGGACATTACTACTACACTAACCTTCTACAAACTAACGTTCTACTAACCTTTTACAAACCTTCTACAATTTAAACTACTTCTCCTTCTCCTTACTAATTTCTACTATTTATATTTCACAAATTATGATACTACTACTATCTACTAGTTGTTTCAGCTACTTTCACACTCATAGTATTCTAATTACTTCAGCTAATTTCACACTTTATTCTACTATTCTACTTTTTTCAGCTAATTTCACACATTATTATGCTATTCTACATATTTCAGCTAATTTCACACTTTATTCTACTATTCTACTTTTTTCAGCTAATTTCACACATTATTATGCTATTCTACATATTTCAGCTAATTTCACACTTCATTCTATTATTCTACTTTTTCATCTAATTTCACACTTTATTCTACTATTCTACTTACTTCAGCTAATTTTACACTTTATTATACTATTCTAATTACTTCAGCTAATATCACACTTTATTCTATATTCTACTTATTTCAGCTAAATTTACACTTTATTATACTATTCTACATATTTCACACTTTCTTATGCTATTCTAATTACTTCAGCTAATTTCACACTTTCTTATACTATTCCAACATTTTCTACAATTCTACCTTTTCATACAAATTTCTACAGTATTATACAACATTGTACCACTTCATACTATTGTACTGTTTTCAGCTCATTTCACATTTTTTAGATATGCATTGTTTGGCCTTTTCAAGCTTTATTGTATACAGACGGCGAAAGAGTGACAGGTATGTGGGAACGCCGTGCGACGACGGGCGGCAGAGGGCCCCCACACCGTATTTCCGCAGGAAATGCAGTTTTCTAGTTATTATTATTATTCATTTTCCGCCCTTTTTCGGCAATTAATACAGCCCGAACCGGCCACGGGACCCCCAACAAGTAAATTAACAAAACGTGTGTTTTCATCGCGAATCGCGTGCTTCTCAAAAATCGAAAAAATTCGTGAATTTTTCGCGAATATTTCCCCAAAAAACCGAAGAAAATTTCCCATAAGAATGAATGGAAAACCCCGAAAAAAATAAAAATTAAACACACATTTTCAAAAATGAACTGCTCTGGCATACTTTCACCGAGAGACTTCATTTAAACTTTAAAATGGAGGTACTCTTGCCTTCTCTTCATGTATTCACTTCACTTATCGACACCTTTTACCGTTTTTAAACTATCGAGGCTCAAAGGTGAGAAGGTTTTTGGTCAAATTTGGGGGTTTATAATGGGTGTGTATTGCAAGGAATGTTTTTGCCAGAGTGGATGACATCATCACCCAGAGTGTGGAGGAGAGAAAAAAATCGGTCAAAAAATAAAACGTAAACTGCTCCTGTGGCCACAAATTTCACACTACAGACATGATTTATACATAAAAACGTAGGAAAATTTGTCAGCGTCGCATAGATACCACTGCTGAAGCTGTGAGTATTATAGTTTTGGCCTGACACACAGAGATTCCCCACCCACACCCATCCACACTCCCATAGCCTCCCATATTAAAAACGCAGGAAGTTTTCTGGAGGAAAGCAGAAGTAACCTTTCTTTGAATCGATTTTAATAGGTCATATTTCTTCATTTGACACACAAACTGCATATCTAGACGATCAGGAAAGTCTCTAGATGCCCAAACTTAAGTCGGTTCAATGATTGGAAATACGGTTTGGCCAGATATCCTTCCTGTTCGAGGCATGGTCTCAGCATTTTCTCCCCCTCTCTCTGTCTTCCAACTGAAATTCAAACTGCTGCACTAACTGCCCGGCGGCGGCCATCTTAGCAGTTATTGTCAGTTAATTTGAATTTGTCTGTGTAAAATGACACAGACAGCAGAGCAGCTAGCGCATTAGCACCAGCCACTAACTGACAGACATTAACACAGGCAGCTCAAGCAAGACATTTTCTGTGGTGACCGTCCATCTGTGTTGTTTGTGTTTAAATCTGCTGTTGCTGTGCCTATGATGCGACATATATCAGCAGTTATTGTCAGTTAATTTGAATTTGTCTGTGTAAAATGACAGGGAGAGACAGCAGAGCAGCTAGCGCGTTAGTGGCTAGCGCTGACATGCTAACAATCAGCCACTAACAGGCCTGTGTGAAATCATAACATAATTTAATAGGTCATATTTCTTCATTTTACACACAAACTGCATATCTAGACGATCAGGAAAGTCTCTAGATGCCCAAACTTAAGTCGGTTCCACGATTGGAAATACGGTTTGGCCAGATATCCTTCCTGTTCGAGGCATGGTCTCAGCATTTTCTCCCCCTCTCTCTGTCTTCCAACTGAAATTCAAACTGCTGCACTAACTGCCTGGCGGCGGCCATCTTAGCAGTTATTGTCAGTTAATTTGAATTTGTCTGTGTAAAATGACACAGACAGCAGAGCAGCTAGCGCATTAGCACTAGCCACTAACTGACAGACATTAACACAGGCAACTCAAGCAAGACATTTTCTGTGGTGACCGTCCATCTGTGTTGTTTGTGTTTAAATCTGCTGTTGCTGTGCCTTTGATGCGACATATATCAGCAGTTATTGTCAGTTAATTTGAATTTGTCTGTGTAAAATGACAGAGAGAGACAGCAGAGCAGCTAGCGCGTTAGTGGCTAGCGCTGACACGCTAACAATTAGCCACTAACAGGCCTGTGTGAAATCATAACATAATTTAATAGGTCATGTTTCTTCATTTGACACACAAACTGCATATCCAGACGATCAGGAAAGTCTCTAGATGCCCAAACTTAAGTCGGTTCAATGATTGGAAATACGGTTTGGCCAGATATCCTTCCTGTTCAAGGCATGGTCTCAGCATTTTCTCCCCCTCTCTCTGTCTTCCAACTGAAATTCAAACTGCTGCACCAACTGCCCGCGGCGGCCATCTTAGCTGTTATTGTCAGTTAATTTGAATTTGTCTGTGTAAAATGACACAGACAGCAGAGCAGCTAGCGCTAGCCACTAACTGACAGACAGTAACACAGACACAGAGACTGGCCGACACAGACAAGCACAGAGACAGACAAGAGAAACACACCACACACACACACACACACACACACACCTAACAACTTCCACAAATTTTGTACTAGAGTAGATTAAGCTCATTTAGCTTTAGCAGCATATGCTAAAATTAGTGATTAGCGCATCATGCTACTTGCTAACATTAGCAGCTAATGCTAATTTTTAGTGGCTAAAGATTTGTGGTAGCATTAGTGGTAGCAGTAGCATGTCAGGAGTTAACATGTTAGCATTAGCATGTTAGCATTATCGTGTATTTTATTTTTAGTGGCTAAAAAGTATGCTTATTGCTAACATTAGCAGCATAGGGTAAAATTAGTGGCTAGTGCATCATGCTAATTGCTAACATGAGTGGCTAATGCTAAAATTAGTGGTTTCAGCATTAGTGGTTAGTGGTTTCAGCGTTAGCGCTAGCCATTATCTGACAGACAGTAACACAGACACATAGACCGACACAGACAAGCACACACACAGACAGACAAGACAAACACACCACATACACGCACACAAACACTCCTAACAACTTCCACAAATGTTGTACTGCAGAAATAAAAGTTATATCACTAGATTCAGCTCATTTAGGACATTACTAATATATTGACCTCGCACAACCCTTCTGCACATGAGCAGCTAGCGCTAACATGCTAGCTGCTCATTGTATAAAAGACATGACATTTGCTAACATTTGCAGCTGATACTAGAATTAGTAGCTAGCACGTCAGCGCTAGCTGGTCATGTGTGTAAATAAACATGTTAAATATTACTATTTGAGATGTGCTTTTTCAGTACAAACCCCGGCAACAGCCCACTCGGCACTTTCAAAATTTCCGCGGGAATTTTCTAGTTATTATTCATTTTCCGCCCTTTTTCGGCAATTAATACAGCCCGAACCGGCCACGGGACCCCCAACAAGTAAATTAACAAAACGTGTGTTTTCATCGCGAATCGTGTGCTTCTCAAAAATCGAAAAAATTCGTGAATTTTTCGCGAATATTTCCCCAAAAAACCGAAGAAAATTTCCCATAAGAATGAATGGAAAACCCCGAAAAAAATAAAAATTAAACAGGCATTTTCAAAAATGAACTGCTCTGGCATACTTTCACCGAGAGACTTCATTTAAACTTTAAAATGGAGGTACTCTTGCCTTCTCTTCATGTATTCACTTCACTTATCGACACCTTTTACCGTTTTTAAACTATCGAGGCTCAAAGGTGAGAAGGTTTTTGGTCAAATTTCGGGGTTTATAATGGGTGTGTATTGGACGGAATGTTTTTGCCAGAGTGGATGACATCATCACCCAGAGTGTGGAGGAGGGAAAAAAATCGGTCAAAAAATAAAACGTAAACTGCTCCTGTGGCCACAAATTTCACACTACAGACATGATTTATACATAAAAACGTAGGAAAATTTGTCAGCGTCGCATAGATACCACTGCTGAAGCTGTGAGTATTATAGTTTTGGCCTGACACACAGAGATTCCCCACCCACACCCATCCACACTCCCATAGCCTCCCATATTAAAAACGCGGGAAGTTTTCTGGAGGAAAGCAGAAGTAACCTTTCTTTGAATCGATTTTAATAGGTCATATTTCTTCATTTGACACACAAACTGCATATCTAGACGATCAGGAAAGTCTCTAGATGCCCAAACTTAAGTCGGTTCAATGATTGGAAATACGGTTTGGCCAGATATCCTTCCTGTTCGAGGCATGGTCTCAGCATTTTCTCCCCCTCTCTCTGTCTTCCAACTGAAATTCAAACTGCTGCACCAACTGCCCGCGGCGGCCATCTTAGCTGTTATTTTCAGTTAATTTGAATTTGTCTGTGTAAAATGACACAGACAGCAGAGCAGCTAGCGCATTAGCACTAGCCACTAACTGACAGACATTAACACAGCAACTCAAGCAAGACATTTTCTGTGGTGACCGTCAATCTGTGTTGTTTGTGTTTAAATCTGCTGTTGTTGTGTTTATGATGCGACATATATCAACAGTTATTGTCAGTTAATTTGAATTTGTCTGCGTAAAATGACAGGGAGAGACAGCAGAGCAGCTAGCGCGTTAGTGGCTAGCGCTGACACGCTAACAATTAGCCACTAACAGGCCTGTGTGAAATCATAACATAATTTAACAGGTCATATTTCTTCATTTGACACACAAACTTGTGTGTCATCATGTATTTAATAGCTACTATATCATTAATTTAATAGCCACTAACTGACAGACTAACACAGACACAGAGAAACTGGCCGACACAGACAAGCACAGAGACAGACAAGACGAACACACCACACACACACACACCTACACCTAATTCAGCTCATTTAGGACATTACTACTATATTGACCTTATACAAACCTCAGTTAGCATGTTAGCATTAGCATGTTAGCATTATCATCTATTTCATTTTTAGTGGCTAAAAAGACATGCTAATTGCTAATATTAACAGCTTATGCCTAAATTAGTGTCTAGTGCATAATGCTAATTGCTAACATTAGTGGCTAATGCTAATTTTTAGTGTGGAGGAGAGAAAAAAAAAATCGGTCAAAAAATAAAACGTGACTAAAAATTTGTGGTAGCATTAGTGGTAGCAGTAGCATGTCAGGAGTTAGTATGTTAGCATTAGCATGTTAGCATTAACATGTATTTAATTTTTAGTGGCTAAAAAGTATGCTCATTGCTAACATTAGCAGCATATGCTAAAATTAGTGGCTAGCGCGTTAGCGCTAGCTGGTCATGTGTGTAAATATTACTATTTGAGTTGTGCTTTTTCAGTACAAAACCCCGGCAACAGCCCACTCGGCACTTTCAAAATTTCCGCGGGAATTTTCTAGTTATTTTTCTTCTTCCGTACGTTTTACGGTACCCCAAGGATCCTACAAATTTTGTCCTACAAAAACAAAACTTATATCACTAAATTCAGCTCATTGAGGACATTCCTGCTTAAATTCAACTTTTTTCTACTATTAATATTTTACAAATTATTCAACTTTTTCTACAAATTTTTTCCCATTTGAAATACATTGTACAAACTTAAAATCTTTCTACAAACCTTCTACAAACATTCTACATTTTGAACTACTTCTACTACTACTACAGACTTCATTCAAACTTCAAATTGTACACAAAATATTAAACTATTAAACTCGTATTTAACGTTTTTAAAAATCTTTTACCGTTTTTAAACTACGAAGGCTCAAAGGTGAGAAGGGTTTTGATCAAAATTCAGGGTTTATAATGGGTGTGTATTGGACGGAATGTTTTGGGCCACAGTGCATGACATCATCAGCTAGAGTGTGGAGGAGAGAAAAAATCGGTCAAAAAATAAAACGTAAACTGCTCCTGTGGCCACAAATTTCACACTACAGACACGATTTATACATAAAAACGTAGGAAAATTTGTCAGCGTCGCATAGATACCACTGCTGAAGCTGTGAGTATTATAGTTTTGGCCTGACACACAGAGATTCCCCACCCACACCCCTCCACACCTCCATAGGCTCGCATTATAATTTGAGAGGAGAAATTACCAGAAGCAGCAGGGAGCATCTGCTCTTTACCTGACGACCCAGACCAGAGTTTTTAACATTTCGCTCTCAAACTGGGCACAGAACTGGTCGAGAAGTAGCCGCCGATCACGAATATTTCGGCTTTTGGATACGACACACCGTTTGGCATTTAATGTTGTCTGTTCGAGGCCCTTCATTTGCTTTCTCTCTCCCTCTCTCTGGGCATTTCCAACTGAAATTATACCAGGTGCATTAACTGCTCTGCTGATTAGGGCCCAGCAGTTGGTCCTGGTTGCTTGGCAACCTTAAGCCTGCCTGAGGGAGGAGAGAGGGGAGGGGCTATTTTCACTGTTGTTGATGTATCAAATGCTATATGTTTAATGTCGGCCATTTTATGCTTCTCTCTCACAGACACAAACAGACAGATAGAGAGACACAGACAGGAACACACACACACACACACACACACACACCTAACTACTTACTACTAGTTGTTTCAGCTACTTTCACACTTATACTATTCTACTTTTTTCAGCTAATTTCACACTTTATTATACTATTCTACATGTTTCACACTTTATTATACTATTGTAATTACTTCAGCCAATTTCACACTTTATTCTACTGTTCTACTTTTTTCAGCTAATTTCACACTTTATTCTACTATTCTACTTTTTTCAGCTAATTTCACACTTTCTGATACTATTTTATTTTTTCAGCTAATTTCAGATAGAGAGACACACAGACAGTCACACACGCTTGCACACACATACACACACACACATCTAACTAGTTACTACTAGTTGTTTCAGCTACTTTCACACTTATACTACTCTACTTTTTTCAGGTAATTTCACACTTTATTATACTATTCTACATGTTTACACTTTATTCTACTATTCTACTTTTTTCAGCTAATTTCACACTTTTCTCTACTATTCTACATTTTTCACCTAATTTCACACATTATTATGCTATTCTACATATTTCGGATAATTTCACACTTTATTCTACTATTCTACTTTTTTCAGCTAATTTCACACTTTTTTCTACTATTCTACATTTTTCAGCTAATTTCACACATTATTATGCTATTCTACATATTTCGGATAATTTCATATTTTCTTCTACTATTCTACCTTTTCATCTAATTTTACACTTTATTCTACTATTCTACTTATTTCAGCTGAATTTACACTTTATTATACTATTCTACATATTTCACACTTTGATATACAATTCTAATTACTTCAGCTAATTTCACGCTTTCTTATACTATTCTAACATTTTCTACAATTCTACCTTTTCATACAAATTTGTACAGTATTACACAACATTGTACCACTTCATACTGTTCTACTGTTTTTAGCTCATTTCACATTTTTTAGATATGCATTGTTTGGCCTTTTCAAGCTTTATTGTATACAGACGGCGAAAGAGTGACAGGTATGTGGGCACACCGTGCGACGACGGGCGGCAGAGGGCCCCCACACCGTATTTCCGCAGGAAATGCAGTTTTCTAGTTGGTGTGGGGGCCCAGAGGGCTCCCACACTATTGTTCTTCAAATCTTTATTATTATTATTATTATTATTATTGGTGTGGGGGCCCAGAGGGCTCCCACACTATTGTTCTTCAAATCTTTATTATTATTATTATTATTATTATTATTATTATTATTATTTTTCTTCTTCCGTACGTTTTACGGTACCCCAAGGATCCTACAAATTTTGTCCTACAAAAACAAAACTTATATCACTAAATTCAGCTCATTGAGGACATTCCTGCTTAAATTCAACTTTTTTCTACTATTAATATTTTACAAATTATTCAACTTTTTCTACAAATTTTTTCCCATTTGAAATACATTGTACAAACTTAAAATCTTTCTACAAAACTTCTACAAACATTCTACATTTTAAACTACTTCTACTACTACTACAGACTTCATTCAAACTTCAAATTGTACACAAAATATTAAACTATTAAACTCGTATTTAACTTTTTTAAAAATCTTTTACCGTTTTTAAACTATGAAGGCTCAAAGGTGAGAAGGGTTTTGATCAAAATTCAGGGTTTATAATGGGTGTGTATTGGACGGAATGTTTTGGGCCACAGTGGATGACATCATCAGCTAGAGTGTGGAGGAGAGAAAAAATTGGTCAAAAAATAAAACGTAAACTGCTCCTGTGGCCACAAATTTCACACTACAGACACGATTTATACATAAAAACGTAGGAAAATTTGTGAGCGTCGCATAGATACCACTGCTGAAGCTGTGAGTATTATAGTTTTGGCCTGACACACAGAGATTCCCCACCCACACCCCTCCACACCTCCATAGGCGGCAATGTTAATTTGAGAGGAGAAATTACCAGAAGCAGCAGGGAGCATCTGCTCTTTACCTGACGACCCAGACCAGAGTTTTTAACATTTCGCTCTCAAACTGGGCACAGAGCTGGTCGAGAAGTAGCCGCCGATCACAAATATTTC